>VCJN01001542.1:0-31745 GCA_006384855.1 Tetraselmis striata
CAATTTGGCAAGGAGCTTGCCACTCACGGGGCAGTACAGCTCGCGGGTTAGGGACTGTCTCATGCCTGTAGCTCCTCCTGACACTACAGGCGCTAGACCCGTCCCGGTACCTGAGATCCGTCCCGACTCATCGCGAGCGCCGCCCAAACGCTTAGTCGCTAGCCAGGTGCGGGCCTGGAGTCGTCGATTTTCGGTGCTTGGTGCTTTGCGCTCTGGTGCCACTTCGCCGCCGCCGCCGTTAGTCCCCACCAGCGCCATGCCCACTATCAAACAGGCGCGCCCCCCCCCCCCCCCCCCCCCCCCCCTCCCTTCCCCCTGACTGCTTCTGCACAGACTGCCCCGTGCGCTGTGGTGTCGAGTTACTGTTGGCTGCGCACCACAGCGGTTGCCAACACCCTCTGTACCTCCAGCAGGTAGCCCCTGCCCAGACGCCGGTAGGCAGCCAGGCGGACGCGGACGTGGCGGCGCTGTCTTGCTATGCAGAGGAGCCCGTGCCTGCACCCATGCCTGCCCCTGAGCCGGAAAAGTGGGTGCTGGCAGTGTCAGGCGGGCTTGCGGGTGAGCCCCCCCCCCCCCCCCCCCCACACACACACACACCGCTTCCCTGACTAGCCTCGGCATGTCACGAGCAGCGATTCAATGATTGCGAGCCGGTAACCCCTCCCCCTTTGCTTGCCCCGATTGGCCAGGTGCTCTCACGGCGGCCTTTGTGTGTCCACTGGATGTGCTGAAAACGCGGATGCAGGTTGGCCGCACCAGCGGGATTAAATACCAAAACCTCCGATGTAGGTTCTCCCTCCTCTTATTTCCCCTCCCAGGCCCCGGCGCCAGTGGGGCCCAGCCCAGCCCAGCCACAGAGCAGCAAGCAACAGCCACAGCCGCTGGCTGCGGCAGCGCTTGCCTGCGCCCCCCCTCCCCCCCCCCCCCCCCCCCCCAACACCTGACACAGTAGGCTGCTGTGCCCCCGCAGCCGGCTTGGCGCTCATCATTAAGGCGGAGGGCGCCTCTGGGTTGTATCGAGGCCTTTCACCGACGCTAATGGCAATGCTACCCAACTGGGCGGTGCGCGCCCCCCCCCCCCCCCCCCCTCCCCCGGGCCTTGCAATGATAGGCGCTTGGCAATGACTGCACATTGCACTGCACACTGTGACGGTGCGGAGCATGCATAGCAGCTGGGCTCTACAGCCCTACCTCAGTCGCCTGCGCCTTCTGGCAGATATACTTCACCGTCTACGAGCGGATGAAGGCAGGCTTGATACACTACTGCAGTAGGCCCCCCCCCTCCCCCTCCCCCCTTCCCTTCCCGTCCCTCCCTGCCTCTCCATGCCCACCCAGCCGGGTTGCCAACCCCAGCCGCGGTGCTCCCGTCTGACGCGGGGATGGCCGTGAGCTGACGCACCGTGAGCGGCGCAGACCGGCGAGAGGGCACGCCCGGGATCCACGTGGGCGCGGCGGCGGGCGCGGGCGTGGCCACTATCTTTGCCACCAACCCCTTATACGTGGTGAAGACGCGGCTGCAGACGCAGGATATGGGCCTGCAGGTCCGCGCGGCGTGGCAGCAGAAGAAGTACAAGGGCACATTCCATGCGCTGCGCAGCATTGCCAAGTACGAGGGATTGCCCGGGCTGTACAGGTCTGCTGAGCTGCCGACCCCCCCTCCCCACCCCCTTTTATCCCGCCCGCCCACCCGCCACCGCAGAAGCACAAGGAACCAAAACTGGGTACCAAAAAGATTATGCCGCGCCCAGACAAGCATGGCTTAACACGGCCAGTCTGGAACATGGCCACTTCCAGTAATAAGGCTCGGAAACTTTCCGTGAAGTTTGGGTGTCTATTGTATGATGGATGGTATGTGCTCATCAAGGTAGCGGAGGCGCCCGGATTGACCCTTGATATTGTAGGAGCAGTGCAACTCCACTGTAATGTCATCATCCGCAGCGCACTGCGCGCCCCCGGTCCCTATGGAACGCCTCCGGAGCCTTGTTAGTAGAGATGCGCATGGCTGTGTAAGGCCACGTTACTAATTGAGTCTGGGACTGTGTAGAGGGAGATCGCAGATCGATTGTTAACCGAGCTGATGCCGCCCGCTGCGGCTGTGTGTGCCGTCACGCAGTGGGTTCGGGCCCTCTCTGCTGGGGGTGGCGCATGTGGCGATCCAGTTTCCGCTGTATGAAGCCGGCAAGTCGTACCTGGCCACGCGCTGCGGCTGCGCGGTGTCGGAGCTGGGCACGCCTCAGCTGATCATGGCTTCGTCCTTCTCCAAAATGGTTGCGTCCTCGGTCACGTACCCTCACGAGGTAGGTTGTCCCCAGGGTCGTTCCCAGGGGTGCAGGGCAGGCAGACAACCAGCGGGGACAAACGCTATGTTGAGTCCCCCCCCCCAACACACACACACACACACACACACACACACACACACACACACACACACACACACACACACACACACACACACACACACACACACACACACACACACACACACACACAGCCTGTGGGTGGAGGCACTGAGTGGACATAACCCATTGGTTGGGGGATCAATGAATTGCACCCATGTGTCGCACAAGCAACGCATTTCTTTACATCACCGCCTCGGAGCTTCCATGCTATGTTCATGGTTTATTCTGACATTTTTTCCCATCCATATACTTTGCAAAGGAGTCAGAGACAACAATTTATGGCGAACCCGCAGCGTGGTTACGGTATGGAATGGGGAAAGGAGAGGGGGGGGGGGGGGGGGGCACTTCATGGCTCGCCTGACGCATCGGGCTGACCGGAGGCTGTGGGGCGGCGGCGGCGCAGGTTGTGCGCTCCCACATGCACGTCAGCGGCAGCGGCCCCTTCAACGGCCTCGTCAGCACCTCACGGCGCATTCTCCAGGAGGACGGCCTCCGGGGCTTTTACCGCGGTTGCCTCACCAACCTGCTGCGAACCACGCCCGCCGCCGCGCTAACCTTCACCTCCTTTGAGCTCATCTCGCGCTCGCTGACGCGGCTCACACAGGGATAGGCGTGCGCAGGGGCGGGAGGTAGAGCTTGGAAGCGAATGCCATCGCGCCACCGACACGCGTGACCAGCCATAAATGGAGGTTGCATATGTGTAAGGCACATCGTCACTTACAGCCCACTTGCCAGCATGCTATGCTATGCCATAGCTTGCCGTGCTGCACTGGAGCAGACACCTTTGGCCCGGCACTGCCCCTGTCGGAGACATGAGGGTCAAATAATAAACAAAGAAAGTAAAAATTAATCGAACGGAGTTTCTTTGCCCCCTCCCCCACCCCCCGCCCCCGCCCCCGCCCCCCCCCCCCCCCCACACCCCCACTTCGCCCCCCCTCCCTGCACTGCCAGCCTGGCTAGGTGCAGCAGCTAGGAACGGTGCAGCCAAGGCCGGCGCAGCTGCTGGCGTCAAGCTGGCCGCCGCCGCCTCCCTTGGCCGGCCGCCGCCCCGCAGCGCTTGCCAGGCAACCGGCGGCATACTTGTGGTAGGGCGAGAACAGGAACTCGCGAAGCCGCGCCCGGCGGCGGCGCACCAGCGGGGCCCACACCGCCGGCAGCGCGGCACGCGCCAGCCCGCTTATCTCTGGCCCATCGGCGCGCTCCGCAAACGCCGCCATCGCCGCCAGGCAGCGCCCCTCCGAGGCCGCCACCTCCCGCGCTAGCATGGCGCGAGTCTTGTCGGCTGCGTCACCGGGGGAAGGGGGGGGCAGGGAAGCTAAGTACGAGAATACCAGGTTGCATGGCGTGATACGCTGCACGCGCCATCTCAACGGAAAGGCTCGCGCTGCTTGCTGAAGCAGCGTTTGCAGGGGGCTCACCAGCGGTTTTCAAGGCCGGGCCAGATGGCCCCCCTCCTTCTGCCGACCCGCGATGATGGCCTCCTGTGCCGCGGCGGCAAGCACCGCGCTGATGCGCCTCGCGTGGCGGCGGTCCACCACCGTTGCGGCGGCCATGCGTGGCAGAGGGCGGTAGGCGCGGCGCGGCAGGCGGCGTGGCGCCAGGGCGGCGGAGAAGGCGGCCAGCTGGTCCGCGTCCATCGTCAGCACGCGCACCGCCTCCAGCAGCCGCGGGGGCGGCGCGCCTTCAGCGCCCACTGGCACAACGCACCCGCCAGCGGGGAGCACGCCCGCCTGCAGGTCAGCAGGGCAATGGAATGTATAGTCATAAATTCTCGATATATAGAATGTATATTCATATATCGTAGCATGCAAACACAGACGGTCTGCGGATAAGGAACGTTTTCGCCCCCCCCCCCCCCCCCCCTTGCGAAGAAGACTAAAGTTTCAAAACCGAGATATAAATCAGAATACAGCTCAAATACAGCACGAATACTCCGACGCAAAGCAGAAAAACAAATCGTGATTTTGATTTACTTCTTGTGCAATCAGAGGGAACAACAGCAAGCCCAGAGGGGTGGGGTAGGGGGGGGGGGGGGGGGCAACCACTGTCAGAGGCCAGACACGGCACCCTCGTTACAGCTACTAGTAGCAGTCGGCGGGATAAGGCAGTGGGCGGGTGTATTGTACATATGTAACCAGCCGTCCATATGTGTGAATGCGTATCTTTACCTGAGCTTTTTTGGATTCGCAAATATTCACTACTGTGATCAGAGCCGAAGCCTGAAAACTCCCGTCACAGGGATGACACCTGTTGTTGCGTCAATTCCAGCATTCACCATGCCAATAATAATAAACAAGGTGTGTGGCCCTGTCATGCACTTAAATGTTGCCACAATTCACACCGTAAATCTCTCACTGTGAACCCCACCAAATCGTAATACTTCTACGTTGTTCCAGTAATGCTTGTTCGATAATCACGGGCGGTGTGATTTCCTGCCACAGAAGCAAATACCGTGGGTGGCTTGGGCGGGGGGGAGGGGATGAGGGGGGGGGGGGGGGGGGGGTTCCGCAGTGCGGTGCGCACCTCGTTGAGCAGGCCCAGCGCATAGCCCACCATCTGCGGCGCGGCGGGCGACAGCGCGGCGAGCTCCTCCAGCGCAAGCGCGGCCAGCCAGTCGGGGCGCACCTCCAGCAGCGCCTCATCGTGCGGGTTTGTGAGCCCTGGCAGCACAAAGCCGTATCGGCGCAGCAGCTCCGCGTTGCTGATGGGGCCGTAGGTGTTGTACACCTGCGAGGGATGATGCTGTCAGCCCCCGCTGCGCAGCGTTGGGTACGCGTATCATTATGTACAGGCTCGAGGAAGGCAAGAGACCTCTTCGCCGCACTCGATTGACCGCACAGTAATCATGTCCAGTGTCTGTGTGGCTGTGCTGAAGTGCAGCCGCACACCCTCGCCGCCAGGGCTGGCGTGGTTGAGCATGTCCCAGAAGGGCACCATCGCCTGCACCGCCTCGCGGCCAAGTCCGAAGCTGTAGCCGGCAACCAGCGCGGTTGCGTGGCGGTACGCTGCCTTTGCCTCCGCTTCAGAGGCAAACCCCAGCTCTGGGTGCTCCCGCAGCAGCGGCCACGCCAGTTGCTCCCAGTGCTCCGCTGTCATGTTTGGCAGCTGCGGGGGCGCCGGGCGAGTGGGAAGAAAGGAAGCGCATCAGGTGGGGCAGCTTGGCGCTGGTGCTGGCAGGCCGTATTACTGGGAAGGAGGGGATGGGACAACAAATAGTATAAGACTAAGAGTGTGGCTACCATCCTCCCGCCGCTCGGCTGTGGGCGGGCGAACAGCGGCCGGGTGGGGCGCGCACGCACCTCCTCTGTGTCGTCCTCTGGTCGGTTCATGACAGTCGCCACGCCGGTGCCTGCCAGCCAGGCCAGCTGCTTGTCGCTCCACAGCACGGGGCAGTGCAGCTCATCCGCCGCCGGCAGCGCCGCCAGGTATGGCGCCCAGCGTGACTTCGCGCCGCGTGCGATCTCGAACACCACCGCCAGCACCTGCATGGGCGGAAGGTGACTCGAAGATTACGCAGAGCTGGCGCCCATGACCATGCTTCCGGATGATTTTGAGCACCCCCTGTATGGGATTCATATATAAGGGCATTAAATTGCTTTAAGTAGTCGAAATGATACTACTGCTTAAGCAAAGTCGTAACAATAACAAAGCTCCCAGGATATATTTTCCTCTTCAGGAAATTGAGAGCTTCGTGGGGGGGGGGGGGGGGGGGTCTGGATGGCACGAGCAAGTAGGGGCGGGCGACACCCACCAGCGCCTCTCGTTCCAGCCTCGGCGACTCGAATTCGTCGGCGCCGATCCCGGCGCTGCGCAGAGGCTCCGCAACCGCGCTCTCGGCGGGTCTGATGATCATGTCCGCGGGGATGCTGACCACCACCCGGCCCGCTGGCAGCGCCTGCGCCGCGAACACGCCGCGGCGGCCGTCCGGAGCCGCGCCCAGCCGCAGGCCCGCGTCCACCCGAGCGCCGCCCTCCGCTAGCCACGCGAGGAAAGCCGCGTCGGGGCCGCGCTCGCCTGCCGAGGGCGCAGTAGCGCGCCGCTGCTTGTTGCTGGACCCCATCGAAGGGCGCCTTTTTAGCGGCCAGGCGCTGCTCCTTCAAGCGCACTATTCAAAGCGTATGCGTGCTGACTACAGATGAAGCCTGCTGCTGATGAGGCTGAGGTGTTGTTGCATACAGCCGTCCAGTATTCGTGTGTCGATACTGACGCCCGTCTCGCTCCCCCTTTTTCATCTCGCGCCGCGCCGCCGCCTGCCGTCACCATCGTCGTCGTGGAGTGGATTATGTTTAGAGCTGTGTGCTTAGGGTTTCCTTTGCCCCCTCCGTGCACCTAGGATTTGCGGCGGTCGACAACTACTGCCCGCGATCTCGGCCCCGCGCCAGAAGCCCAGAAGCGACTAATCGAACACGGGGCACGGGCAGTCCTGGGGTTTCAGCACTGAGAAGCCGATGTACGGCACTTTGCGTGCCGCCCGCGGCGAAAACAGCGGTCACCCCCGTACGCATCAAATCTTATAAAACCATCAGCGTCCGCTAGACTGGACCGCTCTCTTAGGTCGGGTGTGCTGCCCGCACAACACTCACTCGCAGTTTCGGGCCGTGATGAGTGCTCACGCCCTCGGAAACGGCACTTACCCTTCCACCCCCCGCTCTTGCTACTACTACATGACCACCTCAAGCCGAGGCTCTTGTTTTCTTTCTTCCCTACGCGGCTCCCTCACCGACGACCCCTTTGCTATGTCTGGCCGCGGCTCACCCAACAGCCCCAAGATGGTCGACGGCGGCAAGGTGGCGGTTGTCGGGAGCTTCGAGACGGCGGCTCCTATGCAACACTCCATCGAGGCGGCGCGTCGTGAGGCGGAAGACACAAGAATGAAGCAACTCATCCAGGAGCAGCTCTTCATGTTCTTCACCATCCAAGAGACTCCTATGCCGCCGACTGTCGCCGGTAAAGAGGGCGCCATTCCGGGCGGGAAGGAGTCCCGCGCCGGTGGTCAGAAGCGGAACGTCCGTGCGTCCTTCGCCCCTTCGAGCGAACCACGCTACCTTGATTGAAAAACCGCCCTCGCTTCGGCTCCGCCCGGTTTCGAAAACGGGATGCCTCTACAGTCTGCGACGCCCGGGGCTCTTCCCCATCGCCCTCGACCGTGTGCTCGACTACCTGCTTATATATACTCGCTCCGCCTCCAACCGGCACCGGATGAGTATTACGTGCTACGGGGCTTTCATCGCCGGCTCAGCTGTCGAGGTGTGTAAGCTCTTGGCGGCGGCATGCGTCACCGACGGAATTACGCCGGCCTTCGGGCAGCGGCTCGAGGCCATCGTCCACAGCATGGAAGCCATCGACGACGGCCATCGGTTCTGCATGGCTTACCTCCGCAAGCACTGGGATACGCACATGCACCACGGCGACACTTTCGCCCTCGACCTCGTGCGGGAGCGCTACCTCTGCCCTGGCACTGAGAACCCGGGTCACCCGAGCGAGTTAACTGAGTTGCTGGAGCTCTACAAGGACCGTGTCTATGACGCCAACATCGCGAGCGCCGCAAAAACCACCGCCCGACAGCGTTTCGGCGGCGCCTTCCGGAGCAACGACCGCGACAGGGACGGCAGCTGATAGAGGCGGAGTAACCACGACAAAAGCGCTAGCGGATCTGTTGCCAGTATGCGATATTTATCACATATATATGTACGAGTATCCATTACGGGTACCCGCACATAATGTAATTACATGAGCTAGCAGCAGAAGGCGATATCGGAAATCACCAAAATAAAAGGCAATCAGAAAGGTCCTCTACATCGACTGCGGGGTGGAAGCAGTAATATGAGAAGACGCAGAGTGGGCACGAGCACACGCATCAGACTTGGCCATCTGCACACCGGCAGAGAGAATGCCGCCTAGGGTACCATGCACGCAAGCCGAGACCCGCTGCAACAGCCCCCGCCGTGTGCGCGACAGGTGACGGCGGAACTCAGCAGGTTGGCCGGCGACAAAGTTTCGAAGTGCCTGAACGGATTGACCACGAAGAAAGCAAGAGGTCGGGGCGGAAGGACCGCCAGGGAAGTTGCGCACAGCCAACAGCACCGCGAAGATGTAGACCACAGTCAAAGCGGACTTCCCGAGTCGGCCGCGGTCCTCAACCACAAAAGGGTAGTACCGGTGAACACCCTGCACTGGGGCGGAAGACGCCCGGTCCGCTGCCAACTTAGCATGCTCCGCCTCGGTCGCCGCGATTCCCGGGATGCACCAGCGGGGGTCGTTGCTCCAAGTGGGGGTCGTGGAGGACACGCACGCGAAGTCGATCATGTAATCGCACGCTGCCCCTCCCCACCCCGCCATAATGATACCGCTATTCCGTATATCATACGGGATCCGCATACGAGTACAACCGATGATACTCGTACTTGTCGATTACACTCCTACCCCTCTCAAAGAATCCGAATCGTCCCCTTCCACGCGCGAAGTTCATACATTATCATCCGTACACTATGGTGAATGGCACCACAATGCGGAATCGAACCTGCGCGCTTCCGGGTCAGGCTCCGAAGCCAAATGATAGAGGCGGAGTAACCACGACAAAAGCGCTAGCGGATCTGTTGCCAGTATGCGATATTTATCACATATATATGTATGAGTATCCATTACGGGTACCCGCACATAATGATACCGCTATTCCGTATATCATACGGGATCCGCATACGAGTACAACCGATGATACTCGTACTTGCTTACAGCAGCGGCGGTAGCCGCAAGACCTCCAAGACTACGCGTCCGGGGCGGGAGGCGGTGGCGCCACGAGCCACCTTCGCGAAGGACGCCACCAAGGACTATATATGGTAAGGGCAAGCCGAAAGCTAAGGGCCCCACGGTCGACAAGGCCGAATGATGGGGTACTGCGCCGTGGCGACCCCCACCATCTGCGTTTCGAGGACACGCCTCCGGGCGCGCCTTCTACACCACGCTGCACTGGAGTCGTCGGTATGAGTAGGACCCCTACACTCCTGCGCGAGCCGTCATCCTCCCCCTGCTCTCGCCGGGGTCAACCCCTCCGGCTCTACTATGTTCTTCCACATCACGAGTCTACACCGACTCCCCCTCCCCCCCCCCCCCCCCGCCCCCCCGCCGACAAGCCGCGCTAACTCTCTGTTCCGGGCAGCCCCCTCCGCCAAGCAACCTAACCGAATCTGGGCGCTCCCCGGCGACATGGCTACCCCGCCCCTTACGTGGAACGGGTTTTACCTCTAAGACCCGACGCTCGTTGTCGCAAAACATGTCGCAAATAACCGCGGACTGAGCCCAAATGCTGCGCTGCGGGCTGTAAATGCTGAGCCCGCAACACGTCCAACAACCCCATGCTGGTCACTGTCCTCACGCTTGATCTCGTTGAACATCCGCAGGAAGGCTAGACGATAGCGAAATGCCTTGTCGATGGCATCGGCGTGGCTTTGAGCGCGCGTGAGGTGAGGGACGAAGTATTGATTAGCATTATGGAACGTCGAATAGCAATTTGTCGAGAGCCACGATAAGGCGGTTGTGTACGCCCCAAAACATGGCATTCAAATGTACCCCTCCTAGGCCGGCATACGCCGGTCATCACGGTTGAGATAGTCACTTGTTTGGTCGAAACATCCTCGTAAAAAGGCCAGGCACTCGGGGCTGACCAGTCGAACGCGTTCTCGTAACCAGGCTCTGCTCGTTATATAGTGGCTCTAGCACCGCGAGGTAGCCGTCCTCGTCACTCGCGTTTTTTTCTCCGACACGGCCGCTATTGGCTGGCTCTAGCAACTTGGGGCGCCCTGCGGCTCCCCCGATGTTGTACCGCGACGCGCTTCCCGGTTCCATAACCATGTGCTCCGTCTCCATCGACACCACGTCCACGAGCCGTCAATAATTTAGCCAACGGGGATTTGAGCTCGATAAACGATGTAGACTGGGCATGCATGTCTACTTGAAGCGATTCGAGCGTAGGCTCGGGGACGGGTCTTCTCCATCTGGCATGGTAATGCACTGACATACGGATGCGAATTACACGCACGCACGGAGGGTCTTGAAACAAGTTGTGACCTTGGCCGCAACATGTTACGAGATAGTTAATTGATGTGTGTAACACAACGAAACTGGAAGATGGCATGCTCAATTGTTGCAGCTGCTTTTCTGTCTACTCGTGCTGCACACGAGCGGGCGCAACGACGGGTGTAGTAACCCGTACCACTTAGCAGCACATGTAGCCGGAAAAGCGGTGGTGAGACTGTTAGTTAGAAAAGGAGGAACCCCCATAAGCTAGTTTAGATCAACACATCAGTATAAATAAAGAGCGCGCTCGCGACGAGTGCGGGCACGACTACCGATGCAGTACCATGTACATCCATATATGTACACCCCTGCACATAAGTTTGGGGTCCCTTTTCGGCAGTCTCAAGACTTCAGAAGTCTAGGGTACCTGAACGTAGGGTATATGAGATGAAACCCTGGAATCTCAGAGGATTTTATAAAACCTGCATGACGAGTGGCTCAAACCGAAGATTAAAGACCTTTGACTAGGGTGTCACGCTGCACTTGGTGCGTGGATGGGCGTCGCCTGCAACTGCACCAAAACCAGGGTCGGTATCACGCACACGCCGACGCGCGTGAATAGACAACCAAACGGCGGGATGGCCATGAACGCGTGAGGAAACACATTGGCGAGGGGCTCGGGTGCATTTGGTTGAGGTGCAGCCGTGTGGGCGGCGGCCAGTACATGTCGCGTTGCGATACTGGCGTGGCATCAGTGTCGGCCACGCGCAGTAACACCCCCTTCGCTTTAAAACGCGATAACTTCTCAGGGTTTGCTCGGAAAATTGTTTTAAAAATACCACGCGATTGCTCGTTCAAATTTGCGTCGAAGCCAATCTTTCAAAATCCAAAATTCGATTTTTTGGGGCCCCGGAAAAAATCCCCAAAGATGATCATCCAAGTTGCCCCTCACTGCCTTATGTGCCCACCCATGTCGGGCGCGTGGCTTTGCGCCAAGTGCGTGTCTAAGCCCCATACTCGGCTGTGCGAGAGCGTTATGTGTGTGGATGACCACGAATCACCAACACTTGGCATGTGCCGCCTCCTAGCGATACACACATCTACCAGCCAAAATGCCATTTTGCACAGCATTTTTCAAGGAATTTCATATTAATTAAAGTCCACGCCCCTACCGCGCCACCCCGCCCACGAAACGGTGCAACTGGCATTCCACCACGCGCCCCCATAGTAGAGCATTGCCCTACGCCAAGGGGGCCATCGAGCGCCTCTCCTACGTGCGTTCGCCACAGAAACAGCAGCATTTTCACCCCAAAAATTGCTCCCCATAGTGGCCAACTTGTCGTTGGGGTGTCACGTCGTGCCTATAGCGACATGCTTTCAGTGGCCTACACGCACGGTGTGTGCAACTTATGCCAAGGGCCGTATCCACCGAGTTTGGTGCGACGAGTGCCGCTATTTCCATAGGTTTGGACGGTTGGCGCAACCCACAATTTTTTGGCGCCAACGCGTCATGCAATGATTTCGCGTTTTTGAAAGGGCGCCCACAAATGGTCGTGTTGTCGCGCGGGTGGGTATAAAGCGCACAATAGGCGTTCGCCCGAACTATTCCCACTGTAGTTAGCATGTATGCACATGCAGGCGGCGTTATCCTCGCCCATGCATGCGCTTTGCGATCGAAAATGCAAAACCCGGACTTATGTGGAGGGGTGTATATATACATACATATATCTCTATATATCTATATTTATGTATGCGACCATGTACCGTACCAGGTATATGCGGATACCTGGTACGGTACATATATGCATGTTGTTGCTCGTCTAGTGCTGCGCGCCTCCCATAATTGTGCACCTGTCATCGTTAGCGCTCAGCGTATGAATGTCATCCAATTATATCCCCGCCTTGCGACCCAGAAAACTCGCACTTTTACCTACTACCCCATGGCGCCTGCTAAATCACCAGCCGAAATGTCTACAGGCGATGAAAATAATCCAATATACGAGTGAGCAAAGTTATATTACATTATTAGCAGTATGGCGTCTGGTACCCGACTAATCGTATTTGATAAAGCCACGGACCGCATGAGTTCCGTGCCACATTCCCTGCTCTGGGAATGACTCAAGCTTGTTATCTCGGTGAGACAGCATGCATGTCTCAGTACGATATGTTCAGTGCCAGCGACAACAACGACCCTTCTTCGAGATGGCAGGCACCAATAAGTAGTCATGCCAGCGAGTCCCTAGCTACTATTTATGATCAATTATGTAGTCGGCACAAAAGATTGACTCCCACTGCCGCGTACAATTATGTATAGTTCGCAAGGCTGTCCGCATCTGTGTTTGTATAGCAAAAAGTGGCAATACATTTCGACAAACAACTGTGAAGCAACGCAACTCGCTGCTTCTGACAAGCCCGAAGCTACCGACGAAGGGACCTATCACTGGAATGCTCAGAGCCATCATCTGATGGCATCATAATGTTATAATAGGAACTTGAGCAGGTTGCATTCATGCTAATCGCTGGCACTTGCCAATGTTCAGTAATTCAAGCGGTCACGGACACAGATGGTGTTATGGGGGCGCAGATGACCAGCCAGGGTGTGCTTACTGACTCGGAGCACCCCACAGAAGCTCCCAGCCGCCCATTTCCGCTGAGGCATGGGCCTGATTTCATTGCCGCATGGATTGACTCCAAATCACATTGCAACATGACATACGCCTGCCGGGTGACGCAGCTGCATGGGCGCTCTATGTGGCTGCCCCTCCTCAGGCTCCTCCGGCGATGTACACTCTGGAGACAGCGCCAATACGCGTCTGGCACAAGGGACACGCACAGGACGGCGACAGGCGCAGTACCTGCGCCGCGCATTTGCTGCACACCTGCGCGTGTCCGCAGGGCTGGAACACGACGTTCACCTTGTTGCTGTAGCACAGCACGCACTGCGGGTCGCCCCGCGCGGCGGGCTCCGTGGCCAGGGCATCGAGCTCCTCAGTGCTCAGCCCGCCCTGCAACGGCGTCCCCTCCCCCTCCACCTCCACACGGCTGCCGCTGCCGCTGCCTCCGCCGCCGCCCGAAAGCGAGCTCAGCATGAAGCCGGCGCTGTACAGGAACTGCCGCTTCTCCGCCTCCGGCCGCGACAGCCAGCTCCCCACCACGCTCTGCCCCGTCAGGTCCCTAAATAGCCCCGCCGCGCAGCCGGTCAGACCGCCGAGCAGTCCCACGGCCGGGCCGCCCATCGTGGTGCCGAGGAGAGCACCGCCGAGCGCGCCCGGGAAAGTCCACGGGACGGCCGAGCGTCCGCTGCCGCTGGCGGTGGGCTCTTCCCGCGCTGCGGCGCCCTGTCGTGCGCTGAAGCTGCCGCGGCCGCTGCCGTTGGACGATGCGTCGAACCAGTCGGACGGGGCGGGCGGCGCAGAGGGAGCAGAGTCCATGCCCGCACGGCTTTGTTTGGGCTGTGCTGTGGTGTGCTTAACTCGCGCCCGCGTTGCTGAGCTTCTCGTTCAGTGTACGGTACGGGGATTGAGCTCTAGCTAAGAGTGACAGCGCGACGTGGAAGGCGGAAGGCCGGGTTCGACTAGCAGTGCCCGCTATAGATAGCCGCTTCGGGCTAATGGCAGCAGAGCAGCAGCGAAGGTGGCGAAATGGGCGGTGGTAGGGTCGTGATGGGCTTTCTGGGTGCGCCTGCTTCATAAGCCCGCGCCGGATGCCTTGCTCCTGCGCTGGTAGTCCGCGGCTGCCTTCTGTTCGTCACCTCAGCCCGCTAAAGTATGGCGCGCCACGCCACGCGACGGCAAGCGCGCGCCGCCCGCTCTCAAACTCGTACATGGGGCGGTACCTGCTTATTTCTATCGTCTGTTTTTTGGCCCCGGGACAGGAGCGGCAACAGTGAAACCGGGGGCGAAAAAAACAAAAACAGTGAAACCGCCCTTGCAGCGTCGTCTCTACGACGGCCGAAATCGTAGCGTCGTACCATGCAATCCTTCTAGTAAACGTACATCCATATACTGTAAAACCCTTCCGCCGACGCCAATATAAAATTAGATAATCGCCACTAGATGCATGCTGATGGCCGATGAGTCATACAGCAAACAGCCGCAACGTACCATTCCTACCGAACTCGTGCGCGACGACGCGTCATCATCGCCGCCAGGGACGGCGCTTTTGGACGCCGATGGCGTCAGAAGATCGCAACCACATTCAAGCTCTCAGTCATGGTGGCGAGACTACTCCTAACGCAGAGTTCGGAAGCCACTCCGCCTGCGTAGCAGCACTGTCCGACGTTAGAACGAAAGCGTGTAGTAAAATGGCTTGCATGGAGCGTGCGGTATGCGGCGTCGTTTTCCTGACGCTGCTTGCAGGCGCTGCCACGCAGGTGTGTGCAGCCTTTTGACATGCTCTCATCAACGCGCGACCGCTAGCTGGTGTCGGTTGTGCTAGCGTCTTTGCCAGCAAGTTACACATGGTTGTCGGAAGTAGCCTCTATGGTCCTGCTACGATGGTCGACCGGGAAAGTACGTGATATATATCAGAGAGAGAGAGAGAGAGAGAGAGAGAGCGCGAGAGCGAGAGAGCGCGCGCGATACGTTGGGGCCACGAGGGGGGGGGGGGGGGGGGGGGGGGTGTTCCTCCAGCACGTAGGGCGAGTTTTGTCGATGAGTCCAGGCCGACATTCCGACAGGCGAGTTGCTCATCCATGATCCGCGATGTTGTGGCACGAGTCACGCACTCTCACATCAACTCGACGCTCCCCCCCCCCCCCCCCCCCCCCCCCCGCCTTCCTTTCGCCACGCCCCTCCCCGCCAACTCTATCCCAACGTCGACCTCACTGGGACCACCCGCCATCTGCCCTGCCGCACGCCAGGTAGCTCCTGTCGAGATGGATGAACAGGTGACGAGCGGCCACCGCCGTCTTGCTGGCATCAGCGTCATGGAAGCGGATGCGAGGCAGCGCTACAAAACTATCATGCACGAGCGGCGCAGGCCTGGAGCCTCTGCGGGCTCTTCACCAGCCGGTATCCGTATTCACGTGGACTTCGACCAGATGGAAGACTTTGGCGACGAGCAGCTGGCGCGGAAGAACGCCCGACTCCGGGACGACGTCTTCCCGCTGGCCACTGACGAGCTGCGACGACTTCTTGCTGTGCGCACACCACCAGAGGGGAGGCTGTACCTACCATCGCACTGCCGGTCATCCGTTCGTGTAAACGGCGAGAGGTTATGCACAGAATACAGCGAAAACGTGGCGAATCCAGGCTGGTGCTACCAGCCAGACGGGGTGAGGCACAGCTCGAAGTACTTCGGCCCCTCGAAGCTTTGTACCGGCTCCTCTCCCGACAGCTGCACCGACATGGCAGGTGGCGAGGGTGTCGACGCGGACATCATCATTTATGTGACTGCAGACCAATCCAAATGCAATGGGGAGTTCGCACACGCGAGTGCCTGCGAGTTTGAGCCTCTGACGAACCGTCCCGTGGCTGGTACCGTGCATTTTTGCCCCGACGCCATCTCTGAGTCCGATTCCGACATAAAATACATGGCAGCAGGCGTCGTGCATGAATTGCTCCATGTGCTCTTCTTCAGCACATCGCTGATGGAGACCAAGTTCATTGGCCAGGATGGTAATGGCTACACAGATGCCGAGCTGTACAGCAGTGATAGCCAAGGACGCACCGTGCTCAAAACACCCAGCGTGCAGGCCACGGCGAGGCAGTACTTCGACTGCCCCACGGCGGAGGGTCTTGCGCTGGAGAACAGCGGCAGCAGCAGCCATTGGGAGGCGTCCACCATGCGCGGGGATTACATGGGCCCCAGCACGGGAAGCACTGGCCGATGGTTCAGTCCGATGACAGCAGCGTTGGCGGAGGACAGCGGCTGGTACTTCGCCAGGGTGGATGCTGTTCCGCCCAGCGCATACGGCTACAAGGCTGGCTGCGACTTTCTGGCGCAGGCATGCACGGCGTTCGCGGCCGCTCACCCTGGGCAGAAGTGGTTCTGCCCGCCTAGAGATACAGCTCCCCGCTGCTCCGCCGACCACATGTTTGTGGCACACTGCCTGGAGGATGCCGCATATCACCCCGAGTGCAGCGTGCCCATGTCACCGCTATCGTTACGCATTGGACAGACCATCCAGTACAACTGCTACGACCCAGCCGTGCAGCCCATCAACGACGGCATTTTCGGTAACTTTTTTGGCACGTTCTCGCGCTGCTTGGATGTCAGGGGGCCCATGCAGTCCCCGGACCGCCGACCTACTGCATGGCCCCGCTGCCTGCGCATGTCCTGCACTACCCGGGGCGTCTTGCGGATTGAGCTCCAGCCCGGGTTGACGGTGAATTGTCCGAGCGGCGAGGACGTCGAGCTAGACGGCGTGGCCGGATGGGCAGGCACCTTTGGGCCGTGCCCAGACAACGCCGAAATCTGCGCCTCATTGACCTGCCCGAACGACTGTAGCGGCAATGGGGAATGCGTCCACGGAGAGTGCCAATGCTTCATGACATTCAGCGGTGAAGACTGCTCGATGCGGCGGTGAATTCCCGCCGCTTGCTCTGGCAATCCTGGCATTGGGCCTCCATCCCAAATGTGCCTCCCGCCCCTACCTGATGGAGGAGGATACACATGCTCCGGTGATGGCACCATGCTGCCGACCCCAAAGCTCCTAATTGATACTTTCAAGACACCCCTCACGCCCCATTCTGCCCCATTCCGGCCCATTCCAGCCGGTTCCAAATAGTGCCGCCAAGGCACGTCTCATAAAACATTTGCAGATTTACAACCGCGATAAGCGCACTCAGCCAGAGTTCATTCAACTCTGTAAAGTCATCAGAAAAGACGGCGACCCTAAACAATATGCTACCCTGGCATTGAACGTGCAAACGCACGGAGGGCTCTCTCATTGACACATACGTGCACGGACCTCGCTGTCCGCCCGCTCAGTAGCGCGGAGGTCTCTTGCAATACATGAAGCCCCCGGTTCGATTCCCGGTTCTCCCAGTTGAGGGCACTATCGACCCGGCCGTGTCCCGGGCTTACCCGGTGCATTAGCCCTTCGGGGATCGGATGAGGCAATTGTCCGAAGGTTATTATGCCGGACCTACGACTGCAGTTGGCGCAGCAGGTCAAGTGCTGGGGTGCGGCCAATGACCCGGGGCGAAGCTTACTTCTGCTTTTACCAGTACTGCGGTTGGTGAAAGCCATGCATGCATGAGCCGCGTATTCTCAAATAAGCAAAGTGTATGATTTGTGGGCTGGTGTATGGCTTTGCGGACACGCGGGAGACGGTAGGATATCTGATGCAGCAACGGGTCGCCCAAAACCTACTGCACCTACCTCCCGGTTATCAGTGTCATTCCCTTTCCGCCGATTGTAGAGATCATCGGTTCCAGTCTGATTTGTACTGGCCTTGCGGCGCTCTGCGGAAGATGCTGAAAATACTGGGGGTTGCTGTTTGCCCCCGCTGCTGGTGCTGCCCCCCCCCCCCCCCCCCCCCCCCATTCCCCCGTTCTAACAAACACAATTCATTTCCAGACAGCCCCAGACAGAGTCCTAGGTCACTGTTGTTTCCTGGCGGGATGCCTCACTCTCCCAGGCCACATACTAATCATCGCAACTACAGCGCCTGGCAGCAGATCAGCACGCCCTTCCCTCCCTCGGCAGCCCGGCTTCAGCCGCTGTCATCGAAAAATCGGGACCGCAGCAGCCGTTGCGCAGCGTCGGGTATCACCAGGGTGTCCAGGCCGCCGCCGCTGCCGCTGCCGCCCCGCAAGAGCATCGCGCGCAGCAGCTCCCAGCCAGCGCCCTGCCGCTCGGACAGAAGCGCCGCCCCCCAGGGCTCCTCCTCCGCCACAAACTCGGCCACGGCTTGCATGTCGCAGTCGTACCTGCAGGGGTGGGACGGCGCAAGTGCAGGGGGCGAGAGGTGAGCGGAGATGAGTATACCCTAGAAAACCCTAAGGTTCTTGCGAATGCCCCCCGATGAAACAGGCGGAATGTGGTCACCCGGATCTATCCGCCCTACTAAAAACAATATGTATTTGAGGACCTTTCTGATTGTCCTTTTGTGGTGATTTCCTGATATCGCCTTGTGCTGCTAGCTCATGTAATTATAAACAATATGTGCAGGTCCTCCGTGCAATCCCGTACCGCCCGTGGAGTTGAGCTGCGCAAGTATCCGTAGTGCCCGTGCAGAGTATAGGAGACCTGTCTATGCCCTAGTTAACCCTAGATCCCCGCATGCCGCCCGACCCCCGCCACCCCTCCTCCTGCCTGGGCCATCGCAAGGCATCCCGTCTCCGAGGACTCGGTCTCCCGCACGTGGGCACTGAGAAACAGAGGCGCGGCGCTCACACATCCACCGCCACGCGCCGGAAGTCCGTGCCGGCCGCCGCCATGGAGGGAAACAGCAGGTCGGCGAACGCGAGGCCGAGGTTGAAGATGTCCTCCCGGAAGGCCTGCGCTCCCCGGCCACCAGCCCGCGCGGGGACCGCAGTCGCTCGGTCATTCGCGGGCGGTCAGCCATCAAATGGCAAGCCCAAGCGTTTGGACACTCTGGTCCACCTTTCCGCAAGCTCCGACACGTCTGCGCACTGGGGCGTTACCTGTGTTCTAGGCTTGCGTACCCAGGTACAAAGCTTAAATCTAACTTTAAAACTTCGCCGGCTCGTAAAAATGCAACTAGTGGGCGGGCACCGTGGTGGCTACTGGCAGATCGCTGCGAGTACCAGTAGGCGCTTCCCACAGGCCAGGGTATAGGATTGCACCCTTGGTTTTCTTCCTTTACGACTCGGGAGAGTAAATCCGACCCCGGATACCCCCTCCCCGAGAAAGGAAACTCTCCAGTCGCTATAGCCCCAGCAACATCGCAGGGTTACTTGCACCTACCTGCGCGGCGGCCTGCGGCCCCTCCTGATCCAGCAGGGGCAGGCTGGCGTATCCAAAGTTGTACAGCCGGACGCGCAACGCCGCCGCCTCCTCCGGCGCCACCGTGTTGACGAGCAGGCAGGCGCCGCTGAGCGAGCCGTGCGCCACGCCCTCGCCGTGCGCGCGCGCCAGCGCCCGCAGCGACCCGCGCATCGCGGCGCGCACGTAGGCGGCCCAGCGCGCGGAGGGGTCCTCCGGGACGCGCTCGAAGGGCATCAGGATGGACAGCACCGAGCGCAGGTTCTTGCCGTAGTCGTCGGTCGTGGACCCGGTGCGGCGCAGCCACGCCTCCTTCGCGGCTGCCTGGCGGCCGCAGGCGAGGCAGCAATGTCGGCGAGGAAGGCTCGCAGAGGAAGCCATCGTTCCGGCGGTCGCCAGGCTGAGCAGAGGGAAGAGGGGGGGGGGGGGGGGGGGGGGGGTGTTAAGGGTCGCGCCGCGCACCTTTCGCGCCGACAAGTGGGCTGCCTGGAAGTCCAGCAGCGTGGTGGTGCCGTGCTCCCCGTAACGAAAGGCCAGCCACACGCTCGGCGACGCGCCCCCCTCCCCCGAGTCATCCACGGTGGCCTGCAGCTGCCGGCCGCCGCCCTGTGGCGTGCGCATCGGTCAGCAGCGCGCGGTGGTCCTGGCAGGTACCCGCAGATCCAACAGCGTACTGTCTCGCCGCTCTGGCCGCAGCGCCATGCATTCTCTTTACATCTTCCTCCCCCCTCCCCCCTCTCTCAATTTGGACACACCGGCTCGCCCGCCTCCGCCAGGTATGCTTCAAACGCGGCGTACAGCGGCGGCACCGGCTGTTCCCAGCCCTGCTCCGCCCCAGCCTCCATCTCCTGCGCCGCCTGCCGCAGCAGCTCCGTGAAGAAGCCCTCCTGCGGGCCCAAGAGCTGCAGGGCGGAGCAGATCGCTGCATCACAGGCCCGCTCACGGCATGTCAGGGGGGGGGGTGAGCTGGGGGTTACAGGGGGCGTAGTCAGGGAGGAGGACGCCGTGCCTCGCCGTACGCGCGGATCTCGTTCACCCCGAGGCTGCGTGTGGTGGTCGGGTACTCCTTCAGCAGCAGCCGGCAGGTGAGCTGCCCCAGGTCCAGCACCCCGGCGTAGAAATTGACCACACCTGGCACCATCTCCGCCTGTGGAGCGGCGAGATAGGGCAGCAACCGGCAGGGGTGGGGGGTACATGCAGCCACGTCATGCCGGTGGGTGTGCTGACAGCGCATGACATGTGCCATCATATGCAAACTGGCCTCGCTAGTCCATACCCAGTCGCATTCGTGAGTCCGAAAAGGCACCACAGCGAGCCTGGAGCCTGGAGTGGTTCCGCAAGCCCCCCGCCCCCCCCCCCCTACCACCCCTCTCTCAGGGCAGCCTCCGTGCCCCACCCACTATACAACCAAACACGCCTGCATCGAGCGCCGCGGAACCTCCCACCTTGGGCGCCTCCAGCGAGACACCGCCGCCCGCCGGCGCCTGCACCGTCTGCACCGCCATGCTCCCCACCAGCTCCGAGACCCGCACGTCTGCTAGCGACGGTCCCGTGCTGCGCGCAGGCCGCGCTGCGCCGGCTGTCGGCGCCCGCCGAGGGGAGCGCGCCGGCAGCACGCCGGCCGGCCACCGGGCCGCCGGCGCCACCATCGCGGCCATCGGGCTCTCGGAGGTGTGACAACAGAGCGGGGAACGCGAATTTGGCGTACAGGTATGTGCAAGGGCCGGAATCGGCAGATAATTGGTATGCAAGTCCACCCCGCCTGCTCGTCTGAACGACGCGACGCAATACGCGCTATGACGCAGTACGCGCGAACGAGAGCGGGCTGCGAGAGCCAGCTAATTGGTGCGGCTGGCGGTGCTGCTGCGGGGCGCGCTGCTGGCCCAGCCCCGCCGCCGCGCCTCCGATGACTGCTTGCTGCGCCGCGTGCCGGCCGAAGACGGTGGCCGCGTGCTACGCTGATGATGCGTAGAAATAGTCGTCATTTTAATGAGAAATACGTGCAATCACCCGGCGAACCTACTGCATTACGAGAGGCAGGGACCCCCATCACGGCATATCGGACTTTTTATCAGCACGGTGTCGTGACGGTTCCGGACGATCGACCGCCCAGTTATTTCGCGCTTTGTGCAATATAAATATCGTTAGCGACTAAAAATATGTTGTCATCCCATATTCGTTCTTTCGACAATCATTCCTAGCAGCACGCTAAGATTCGTCCTGACGATCATAAATTTGATTCCAGCGACTAGGCACCCGCCGCGGGCCGCTACAGGTATCGTCGCGTGACGAGAACGACGACAATACTCGTATCGTACTACCGCCACTACGGAGGCGGGGAATATCACGCTTGGTATTTTGGTGATTTCCGATATCGCCTTCTGCTGCTAGCTCATGTAATTATATAATATCACGCTTGGTAGTATTGTCACTGAAGAATACTACTGGTACCAGTACCCGCGTCGGCTGCGGCGGCGTTTCGTCCGTTCCTGCGCGGCACCATCACACTCATCGCACCAGCAGCGGCAGCTCGCGTCGTCATCCACTTGGCTGTTGCTGCCAGTAGAGGCTTGGGCAGCTCTGTCACAAAGGCGAGCCGACATACAGTTGCAACATCTATTTTTGGCACAGGTCCGCCCTCTACGCTAGCTTTTCACCCGACGTCACCTGCGCATCGGAAGATGCCAAGCCAGCCGAATCAGTGGCCTGTCGACCATCTTGCAAAACCAACACCGAGCTGCGCTGGCAGACACGCCCCGAACACGTCTCTATCTCCTAAGGCCGCCGCCAATACACCCAACCACCGACCGAGACGCACGAGCCGAGACAACGGGCGTGCCAACGCGCTTATTCAACTGGGTAAAAGCTACTCGTTTCACGGGATGGCGACTACGTCGGAGGAAGCGCCTGGCGCTGCGCCCCTGGACGACTCGCCATTTTCCGGGCTTGATAAGGGCACCATGAAGGCTACTCAACACCCCATGGACGCGAACCCAAGCTCCTGGTGGCATGAGGGCGAGCGCGCGCTGCAAGCTAGCGTGCCGCAAGGACGGCACGTCGCCGAGACAGTGTACAACAGCTTCGTCCGGACAGCAATGCCGGATCAGCATCGCCAGTTCTTCGCCGCTCAGCCCCTTCTCTATATGTCGTATCGCGACCTTAGCGACGGTCACTTGCACGCCATGGTCCTTGTCGGGGATCCCGGATTCGTATCGTCCCCCGACCCCACCAGACTAGTGGTTCGCCTCGGCGCTGTCGACAGCGCGACTCGGCCGGCGGGACTGCGTCCCGGGCAGCCTGTGGGGCTACTTGGTCTGGAACTCCACACACGCCGGCGCAACCGCCTAAACGGCCGTATTGAGAGCGTGCAGGAGGACAGTTCACTTGTCGTCGTCGTGGATCAGTCTTACGGAAAGTATGTTTATCAATCTATCCCTGGACCCACCGATTGTACATAGTGTGACCTTCTAGCAGCTGCATGATCGGCTTTCCCTGCGATGCCTCTGTCAGATGTGGAACCCAAAACCATCACTGATACCAGTGTGTGCTGTCTTGTTCCACTGCGACGTGCACAATGTCACCATCATTGTTGGACTATCACCCAAACAGCTGCCCAAAATACATCAATCGTAGGCAGGTGGATCTGGGATCCCCGTCTCCTACCAAGCACCGACCAACCGTTGGCTTCCTGTCATCCGAAGGCGCCCTGTCCGCGCCCAACCTGCGCCGCCTGGTCCGACGCAGCGACACCATGTTTATCGCAACGGCATACTCGGGAAAGCACGCAAAAGCGGTGGGCGCGGACATGAGCCACCGCGGCGGAGCGCCCGGCTTTGTGCAGCTGTCTGAGGATGGTTCAGAGTTATGGTGGGAGGATTACGCTGGCAACAACATGTTCCAGGTGAGTTGTAGTGGCAGGCCGGTGCAGCCGGGCAGCGCCTCAGTATCTGTGAATACTATTACTGAAAGAAAACTACATAATGTACATACGTTTATAATTCACCCATTTGCAAACATGTTTTTATTGCAATGACATGTTATGCATCATGGCGCAGCTAGTGAATATCGCGCAGAATTCATGTTGCATTGGTTCCCTAGACATTATGCTGGCTTCATTAGGCTGAGCTTTTAGCTAATGAAATGTATCGCCTAGGATTCACCGGTCTCACTAATTGCACCCATGGTCAAGGGTTTACTGGCGAGGCATCAGAGCGCCAGTCTCAATTATATACCGGCGCAGAGGTGGCAAACATTTAAACCTGCATGGCTGTGTTTTGCCACCCAGGCCTTCTATCCTTTTCCCGTATTTATACTATTATTCTACTTCCCTATCATTATTGCTGAAGTTCCATCGTAATAGACTGGCTGGATGCAATGGTAACGATTCGCAATCCTTCACGTCTGCAATATCCTTTCCAAACGCGCTATGTCATCGCTACCAGGATATATAGTTGTTAAATATGCCCTTGTTAGTTGTGGTTGTTCAATGTTAATGTTTATATTAAATATTTGATATGTTTTTATTAGTTATTCATTATGAGGATTACCTGACGCGTAAAAGCAGAACGCGTAATGTTGCCGGTATGATTCACGGGATCTTACCGTGCATCTGTCCGCATTCCTGTATCGCTTTCTAATTTCAAACAACGCACATATACTTTTCCTGAATAAATGGGCAATACAAACTCACACAATGTCCTTTTACTTTCCGATTTGCCGTACTACTGAGATGAATCTGTCAGTTTTATTTCAAGATTATCCCATATCAACATATGTTCGAGTTTATTATATTTCTATTCTATTCTTATTACAATTGCCGAGATTTACTTACGACTGTTAGTAAGGGGCAGTTTACTTAGGATATCTCGTTACATACCTCCCCCCTCCCCCTCCCTCACCGACCCTCTTTGCGCTCAACCACAATTGGCGTTGCCAGCGATCTTAGGGAACTGCCGCGTGACCGCAGACTCTTGGCAACCTTTTGGTGGATCCGGAGTGCAGCCTCCTCTTCGTGGACTACATATCTGGGGACGCCCTGCGCATCGCGGGCGAGGCAAGCATACGGTCCACTTCTGCAGCGTCCGACTCGCCCGGCGCGATGCTCGACAACCGCTCGGCGCGGATGGTCCATGTGCGCGTCATCGGCTGGGAGCACACCCGCAGCGCTCTCCCTATCGCTGCCCACCGCTTCATCCAGGCGAGCCCGTACAACCCGCCCATACCAAGTGGCGCGGAGGGCGACGCCGGCCAGGCGCCTAAGCGGCAGCACCTCGAGGTGCTGAGCGTGCGCGATGAGGCGACAAATGTCAAGACGTTTGAGATCGCCGCCCCCTCCGGCGGGGCGACCGGGCTCCACGCCGGCATGTATGCAGCCTTTGCGTTTACCGCACATCAACTGCAGAGCGGCCGGGAGCCTGCCGGAAAAGGCGACGCCACGCGCACCTGGACCGTGTCCTCACACCACCGCAACGGCACCTTGCCGGCCGGCGGCAGCTTCACCGTCTCCGTCAAGCGCGAGCCGGGTGGCCTTGTGTCGAACCACATGCACGACGCGGTGAGGCCGGGGTCGAAGGTCGCCTTCCTGGGATTTTCCGGGACCTTCACGCTGCGGGACACCCGCGTCGTCACGGGCAGTGAGGACGAGGCAGGAGATGGCGGGCTGTCGCTGCCCCCGGTGCTCCTACTCGGTGCCGGCATCGGAGTCACTCCGCTGAGGCCCTTCCTGGCGGAGCTGCGGGCGACACAGCCGCGCCGCCGCGTCGTCATGCTGCTGTCAGTGAAGTGCCAAAGCGAGGCGGCGTTCAGCGAGGAGATGCTGGGGGTGGCAAGGCGGAGCCATGGCTCCGTTGGCTGCGTCATCACGTCGACACAAGGCGGACGCGAGGGAGGGCTGCCGCCGATCTCGGACCACCTTCGGTCGCACAGCGGCACCCTGGCGGCCCGGACGACGGGGAGGGTAGATCGAGCCGCGCTGGAGCGCTTAGTTCCGGATGTGCGCGACGCGCGGGTGATGATGTGCGGCCCGGCGGCGTTCATGGACGCCATGGAGGCGCAGCTGCGAGCCGCGGGGGTCGACGTGGGCCGAAACCTCCACTGCGAACGCTTCGACTACTGAGCGATGGATGCCGCTGACGACTACTAGAACGGTCCACTGGATGCCTAGGTCAGGCTTGCGGCACCGACTATGATGCTCGGCCATGATGGGCATCCACCAAGGCCATGAACCGTACTGGTGGATGGGGGGGCTGCAATGGGGCGACGATCATTAGCATACCAGGCTCGCTTTGTACATTGAGAATATTGCCTGGTAGTTTGCGCTGTGTCCGAATACTGCTGCGGGTTGTAGGGTGGGTATCACGAAACCTGTAAGTATTGATGCTGACTGGCTGCAAGCGTTCTCGCCGCGGCTGATGGCCTCCCCCGGGGCGGTGGTCCCCATTGGTTTCATGTTCCCCTTTCGGTCTTTCTGGTCGTTCCTTGGCTTCAGTGCTTCCCTTGACCCTTTGGTTCCTGGCAGCTTGGCGACTTCGTGGTTCCCTAGGCTCTTCCTTGTTTCTTGGCTCCCTCGCCTCCTGCTTGACCTTGGTTTCAGGCTTATGTCTCTCTTTTGCTGACAACCTTTCAGAGTTGCTTTTAGTTCTGTTTGTAGTGCGCATATGTTAAAGCACTGATGTAAAAACCCCTGTAAGCATTGATGCTGCATCATGTACTTGCTGCCTTGGTCACGTGTTCAGCAGACTAAGTCATCACATGTCGGAACAAGCTGCCGTTCATGCGCACGGGTGCCGGCGCTGAGTAAACAGTCTATCAGGATGGAAGTTAGGCAATAATTACATCAGGGCTTTCACAAAAGCGCACTACAACAGAACTAACAGCAACTATGAAAGGTTGCCAGCAGAAGAGAGACATAAGCCCAAAACCAAGGGCGAGCAGGAGGACAGGAAGCCAAGAAATTAGGCAATTATTATAAGATAGAATAGAGTAAAGTAGAGTAGGACATATGTTGATAGTTTGGATTATTTCGAAAGAAAAATATGACGGGTACATCTTCTTCCTAGTAACCGTATTGCGAATTAATTTCGGAAAGCACAAAGTACATAGTTTGAGTTCATATTGCCAATATTTATTCCGGATAAGTATACGTGCATTGTTTGAAATTAGATAGCGATACAGGAACGCGGACCGTTGCACCACGATAAGATAACGTTAATCTTACTGGCAACAATTACGATCACGGCGTTCCTGAAATGCCGATATCGCGCTTTCCTCGTAGTAGCGACTACTAGTCACCGCGAATAAGCTCTTTTGGCAGTCTATGCAATACAACGTGCATCTCCTTCAGATTGGGCGGTGCATGTTTCTCTTCCGAAGGGCAGCAACGGCCGGCCGGCCGATGTTGGGCTTTTTGGGTATGGGAACACGGTTGCTGTCGATACCACCATTGCCCCTAGCCTCGGCGTGTCAAGCTCGGATTCAACGACTGCATTGCGGGCTGCATAGCGCCACAAAATCCAGAATTATGACGAGGGTGTCCGAAACGCCGCCGGCATGCTTCGCTTTGTTCCTTTCGCCGTTTCCGAGTTCGGCTCGCTGGCCCCGCACGCTAAGGCCTTCTTGGTGGAGCCACACACCCACTGGCCAAAAAATCGCCCAGCTCTCGTCTGCGTGGCGCCGCCGTTTCTCCTTGCTCATCAACATGGTACATGCAGATAAGGTTCTTGGTGGGGTCGTGGCCGCGCGAGCAGTACGTGATGGTGCTCCTGCGCCTGCGTCGCGTCTCTCGTCGGCATGTGTTGCTATGACCCGGGTCATTGGCTGCAAGTGTCTTCGCCACGGGTGATGGCCTACCCCGGGGTGGTGGCCCCTTTGGTTCGTGGCAGCTTGGCGACTTCGTGGTTCCCTGGGCTCTCCCTTGGTTCTTGGCTCCCTGGCCTATTGCTCGACTTTGGTTTCAGGATTATGTCTCCCTTTTGCTGGCAACCCTTCATAGTTGTTGTTAGTTCTGTTTGTAGTGCGAATATGTTAAAGCCCTGATGTAAAAATAGTTAAGGTACATCCCTTGTCCGCTCTATTGAGCGGTCGTCTTGTATGCGAGAGACCCGGGTTTGATTCCTGGCCGATGTATTTCGGCCCGGCGTGTCCCGGGTTTACCCAGTTGATGCATTAGCCCTTCGGGGTTCGAATGAGGCAATGGTCTACGGGCTATGCCAAACCTACGACTGCAGTTGGCGCACGAGGTGAAGTGCTGGGGCGGCTTCGGCCGACGTCCCGGGGCGAACTTTTACATAAATTTTGAGTACGAACACATGAATCCGCCACGGTAGACCTCTCCAGCATCGTCGAATTACTAGGGGGTGGGGGGGGACATTTGTGTCGGGTAAAATCTGCCGCCGGCGACCCCCTCCCATTTTGCTTTAAGTACTATTACCTCAGGTAGTACGTTATGCGGTGCATCTGGGGATTAGACCGGGAGGACCGGCGAAAACTGTACGACAGATCGAAAAACGGCTACTTCTTGGACGATTTTGCTAGCTAAAAATGGCGGCATCTGAGAGGATTTTACTGGATTTTACGGGCTACCTTGCGTGCCGCTTTTTATTTTATTTAATCAAAATGTGCTGCAGTAATTATGGCAGTATATCTCGTACACACACGACGCGCACGGTAAGGCCGCCCCGGAATGCCGTGCGTAGTGGATTTTAAATACTTCAATACGTATTTATCGGTCATCCTTTCATGGTATGACCAAACGCGTCAACTTACCTCCACCTCCACCCACCCGCTGCCTGGGTGGACCCGACGACCGTCCTCGGCCCTCTGAATCTCGAGCCCTCCATCCGCCTCCAACCCCGGATGGGGATAGGGGCGGGGCTCGTGCACGGGTGGGACCTTGGAAGCCTTGGACCCGCCCGTGCTGTCACTGCCGTGGAGGAGCAGTGCGAGCTGGACACCGGCGTCTTATGTCGTTGCTGGTCCGGTCAACTTCTCGTTCGTTGTTCGTTGAGCACCCTCTCCCTTCCTGTCCTGTCGGCGCCTCCACCTCACATTCGGCCTAGTGCCGCTATTGGAGTGGTCCGGGATTGTGTGCTGGGGAGAGCGTCCCTACTGCGTGGAGCGGCGGCTGGCGGCTGGCGATGCCTGGTCAGTGGCTGCCATGGCGGTTCCCGCCTCTGGTGGCCCATAGCTGGATTTCCTTCTGGATTTCTGTATGGACTTCTTGAATGTTGCAACTAGCACATGTAATCACCAAACGCGTCATTCAACCCGCGACGCGCATACATAATATTGGCAATGATTAATACATGGAGCAGTTAATTAATACGCGTTAGCAATAAGGGTTCGCAACTACAATTGTTGTATTGTGTAATGAATTGTGCTATATACATGACCGACTACGAATAATTCCCACCGCGCGTCCAACCAACCTATTATGACGGAGCTCAATATAAGCAATATAACAAAATAGGAGAATAGACCTCCGGTAGAAATAGCATCAAAATAGAATGACAGCGCACTGAAAAAAAACGCTAGAAGGGTGGCAAAGTACGACCAGGCACCGCCTCTGAGAAATATATGTTCGCCACCTACGCACTAATAATAATAAGTATGCGGCGAATAATGAGAACCCGCATGCTTGCTAGCGGTCGAATGTCATGGCGGAACTAAAAGAAATGTTTTTTTCTATTTGGCCTTCGAGCTCAAATTGAGCCTTATGAGAGGGGTGGTCTTGTGTCGGTGCATCGGCACCCGCCGAACGCCATCAGGAGGCGCAACACCAATAGTGAATACCATGACGCTATTATTTATGCCCCTAAGCGCTAATTTGTTTGTTGTCTCATGCGTGCCGAGCCGCGGAGCGCGGCCGCATGGAAATGCAATATGGCCGCGCCAATAAGGGCTTCCCGTCCAGATGTACTGTCACGGCCTATCTCGTACATCGTATACATTCACCCTGTTGGGACAGTACCTCGTACAGTCCTGTGGTGTGGTCCTCGGCCCGGTTCAGACGGGTATTCAAGCTCTACAATATCGGATGATGACATCCAAGTCCGATCGGCACCCTTTTCGAGCTTGATATACATCTCAATATGGTTTCGGAGCTTAGGTGTCGAGCCCGTATGACAACAGACCCGGGTTCGACTCCCGCTTGAAGCATTTCAAGATTTCATGGGTTCCCCTTCTTCCGCTATATCCGGTGTAAGACCGATTCGCAGCTTCCGGTGACGCGATCATCAAATCCCAGAAATTCTCCTACATCAAGGCTCAAGCGCGGATGTTTCCGGCTTCTTTGGCTCAGGTCCTAGGATCTCTACCCAGACTTCCCTGTCCTCCCTCTCCTCGGAACCAAGAGGGGTGTTGGGACAGTACCTCGTACAGTCCTGTGCTGTGGTCATCGGCCCGGTTCAGACGGGTATTCAAGCTCTACAATTTCGGATGATGACATCCAAGGCCGATCGGCAGCACCCTTTTCGAGCTTGATATCTCCATACACCCTACGCCGCCCGTCGGTAGTAGTCCCGCACTGATATGTATGGCAGTACTGTTTCAAGTGCTATGAAGGATGTCCCGGATACAATCTCATTGCATAGACTGCTGTTTTACTACGTAGGTCACGACCGCCACGCTGCTTCCCATAAATATAAGCACACCGCGCGGCATCGGCGTCATTGTACGGTACCATCGAAAGGTAACGCGGTACAGGAGCGGGAACTTTTTTTTTGCAGATAAGGTCACGTTGATACATGGACCGATTTGACCGGCACTAACACAGAAAAAAGCCTGCCAGCTACAAGGAACACGCACATATGCGTGTTTTTTTTCGCCCCCGGGACATGATTGACACTAGTGAAACCCTTGCAGCGTCGCTATGACGGTCGTTTAGGCAGCGATCCAATTACGGATAGCCCTAGGGGTAGGCGACGCTCCGTTATAGTCAACAACTCAACAAGCAAATTGCAGAAGTATTCTGCAAGACTAATTGGAGGCCAGTGGCGGAATTTCCAACAATGTTGGATCACCGTCTAAAATATTGCTATCAAAATACCCGCCGGCACTGACCACAAAAGGTCCGCCCCACCTGTTTGGGCGTCGGCCCATTCGCGTAATGTGAGTTGGGGCAAGCCTTATCCCACGGAGCAAATCATTTCGGGAGTGCGACACATGTGCAACAAAAAAGGCAATGTGAGGGAGGGGCCGACGCCATAGCTGGCAAAAATTCCCATTCCCAGTACAATCTGGGGCGCCGTGAAGGGAGGAAGGGACCCCTCCCAAAGTAAAGGCAGTTAAGTCCTTAGGTGTTGACGCAAGAACCTGACTACTAATAAAATCCCTGAATTCCGGAACAAACAACCCCAAATTATGACGGTGATACCCCCACCGTGGGCACTCCACCGTGGGCATATGTTCGATAGTCTCAGATTCGCCTCCGCCACATGCATGGCAGTGTTCAAGGAACCGCTCAGGCATGGCATGAATCCGAGCCAATCGGCGGGCAGTGGGAAATACTCGGTGCGTAATGGTATCATAATGTGCAGCCCGGCCACAACCCCACCGTAATGTGGCGGGTTTGACGCATAAGACGCTTAGACATATATACCCGCCCAGGTTTTAGTGCGTGCTAACGATGCCGACGATTCGTAACGCGCCCACACCGATGCCTTTACAACACCAGTCTACATAAGTCTTTGCATATAGAAATCCGCGCGTATCTCGCCTTGGTGCCCAAGCCATGGGGCCACGGGGCCATGGAGCCTCGCAATCCAGTGTATGTAAGCCTCCTATCCTACGCCAAGGAGGCAGCCGTTTCTCCCGGTTACCGCACTTTTAAAAACGTTCTTCGGCTATGGCATGGTTTGGCACATAGCTAAAACCACAGAAAAACGGGCGATGAATAGGGAGCAACTTGTTGGCGGCGTAGCTACCATCCGTCGCATATGCCCGCGCGCTGCCGGTGGTGGGTGGACGCATGCATCCGTTGTAAGACGACCGAGCTTGAGCCCAATCAATGCACGCTACCGTGCATGGCATTTCCATGAGAGTGTGCTTGTAATCCCGTCGTCGTGATGGGGTCAATCAATCCCACAAATGTTCCAAGCTGCAAGATAAGCGCCGTTGGCCGCGCCTCGCTACTTGAAAGTAGCACACATAAAGTCCGTCCATTCCATAGTTCATGCTTATACACGCCCGCACCGTAGGCTAGCGCGGGCTGGCCCCCTCGACAACAATATCGCCACTGCTGCACAGGTATGCACGCATGTTGTCACACATGTCACCAATCATCCAAGGGGAAAAGCCAAAACGGTGACGGGGTCCGCGCGGCGTGAAGATTTATCCAAGGGGTCCTCGCGCCTGGGCTTGCATGGAAAGGCACATCATCCCCCATCATGCGGCCCCCACCCACAGTGAGTGTGTTGGCTGGGATACCATATCAGGAGGTAG
>VCJN01001543.1:0-12430 GCA_006384855.1 Tetraselmis striata
GCTGCAGGTGGAGTTTGATGCCCAAATGGAGGAGGCGGAGGTGGACCACGAGCGCCTGCTGCGTAACTGGAACCGCGATTCCGCAGTATGCCGCGAGGCGGGCGTGCTGGTGCGCGCGCGCGCGGTGGCGGTGGCGCTGGGCCTGCTGGGCCTGCAGGCAGCCGCGTCGTACGTGTCGCTCTCCATGCTGTTCCAGCTGCCCACCAAGCGCACGTGCTGACCGCCCGGGGAGACACCGACACCCCGGCTGGGCAGGTAACACCACACAGGGCTGACGCGCAACGGGGAGACTTCTGCCCAGTCGAAACTGGATATTGGTTGCATCAGAATCGAACTGAATTCAACTGGAATCACTTCAAAGCTGAACTACCTTTGATCAATCCAACCCGGCGCAACAGCCGTGGAACAAATCATTCAGAAGGCGCGGTTTTCTGTCACTAAAATACATCGCCATGGACGGCGCAGTGGGCATTTCAGTCCGATCGACTGAGATCAGGGGCTTGATCATAGATCAAGCTGACATCAGGTGTGAACGCGAGCGCGGTTGCGTCCTGTTGGACTCTGTGGGGCCGCTTCCAGTAGCCCCCCCCCCCCCCCCCCCCTTCCCCCTCACCCCGGCGCTCTCCGGCTGGGTGGCATGGAGGGCAGGCCTGCCGGGGAGTCGCCATGCTGTGCAGACCTCTACTCATACAGCGGCTCCCACATGTCATCCGCCCCGCGCTGCGCCCTGCCACAGCAGCGTGGCCCACCTAAGCGTCAGACCTTGCACGCCCCTGCCAAAGGGAAGGGGGGCTGCCTGCCGCACTACGGCAATGCTGACAGGCGGGGGATGGGGTTGCTACCAGTTGTCGGGCGCCCAGGCGACGCCTTGCGCGCCCTCCACCATGTGCATGCTGTACGCATGCCGGCTGATGTCGGAGGTGTTAGGGGACGAGTAGTGCACGTTCTCCCCGTGCAGCACCACCAACGAGCCAGCCCGCATCTGCGGAGCACCGGTGGCGCAGCGCAGCCCCACGTTGAGCCCCAGCATCATTGCCGATGCATGCGCTGGGGCCTGTCTGTTCTATGTGGGTGAATTGGTGTTGGGGGACGGAGGGCGGAGTACCTCCAGCGGCTGGAACTCTGCCATGTCGTACTCAACCGGCGGCTTGTCAAACTCAATGCGCCGCTCGCTATTCACGACCATCCGCCGGCTGACGCCATGCCTGCGTGCGCCACTTGCGGGTCAGTCCCTGGCGCCCACGGCATCATGAGGCGGGATGGCAGGGGGGCTGGGAGGGGGGGGGGGGGGGGGGGCAACCTGTGGTGGTGGCTACTGGCCCACAGGCAACCGTTGTCCTTGGTGGCATCCTCCACAGCGAGCCACACGCCGATGCAGCTGGGCGGGGAGGTGTACAGGAAGGTGCTGTCCTGGTGCGCCACCACCTCCCCACCGATTTGCGGTTGCTGCCCAAAGTGGCAGCAGGACGACTTGCATCATCAGCGCCCAGAGGCTCCACCAGCCTCCCCCCCCCCCCCCCGTCCTCCATAAAAACACCGACACACATGGTTCCCCAGTACTACAGGCACATACACGCCCACCGGCTAGCTGGCTCCTCGTGCTCGTGATGCCACAGACCGCACCTTGAAGATGTACATGGACTGCACGGGCAGCGGCCGGCGAAAGCCCAGCGACGTAGCCAGAGCCTTCATCTTTGAGGAGCGTGAAAACTTGCGGAAGACAGGATCCTTGTCGTGAAGGGCTGTGAGATAGGGGAGCGGGAGAAGGGTTAGTTGTGTTGGCGATGGCTGACGGCTGAGACAGGAGAGCCGTGGATGGGGGAAGTGCCCGGCGGGAAGTGGGGGGGGGGGGGGGGGGGGGGCGCACCATGGGCCCACTTTGTTAATTGCCAGGTGCTTGGGCTTGATCAGCCTGCCCTGCTCGTCGAAGGCCTTCTCCTCGAAAAAGAAGGACACGTTGGCCGCGCTGTCGTAGAAGTAGTCGTCCGTGTCTGCCGCTGGTTCACGGTGGAGAACACCGACACTATGTCGGACGGCTTCGAAGCCGTCCACCAGCTCGTCCATGCGAGACTGGAGCGCCGCGAGCTCTTCCGCCGCTCGCGAAGTCCTCCAGCACCAGGAAGCCTGGGAAGCCGAGAGCCAGGAGATGAGTTCAGGCGGCGGGCTCGGGGTCTACGCCACGCGAGTCCCGCGCGACTGGCCCTTGCCACCCCAGGTTCACAGATAAGGACCGGATTTCTGTTCTCTGGGTGTGAAAGGGGGAGGAGCGGGAAGTTGGGTGTGTGTGTGTGGTTGGGGGGGGGGGGGGGGGGGGGGGGGGGTCACCATCCCGCTGGAACTGCTGCACCTGCGCTTCCGAGAGCAGACCCGCCGGCGATGCTTGTGGCAGCCTCCCCCCGCGCAGTGCTACGGGAGCAGCACGCTGTTGATCGGCCGGCCCGGTCGCGGCGGCGGTGCCCACACCTCCGAATAAGGGGCGCTGCCTGATGGGCAGAGTCGCTGCTGGCCCGGCAGGGAGCAGCATGGCGGAAGGGGCGCCACGCTGAGCGGCTCGCGGGGAGGGTAGCCGCCGCGCGGAGAGCCATTGCTCGACCGGAGAGCTATTGTGTGCTGAAAGCAAGGTGTCACGGCCTCGTGGACACGCGCGCCAGTGATATGGGGCTGACAGTGAGTGTGCACGCGGCCGCGCAGGCGAGTACCAGTTAGGTGGGCGGGTCCCGGTGACTGTGGCTTGCTTAATTTCATCCCACCCGTGTGACTCCTCAGCAGCGCCCCGGGCCGGCCCGGAAATGGACCCGCTCTGTCTCCCAGCATTATTGGTGTGAATTACAAAAAGGCCAGTATTAATAAATCCACTGCTAAAAAGGCAATACCAAAGAGATCAACACAGCAATAAGCCGCCGAAAAGAGGCCCGCATCCCGCGCACGAGCGGGATGGATGAGTGCTGCGCACGGTTCAGAGTCCGGGCCACGCGTAGTGCACGTGTGTGCGAGGGTGATCCACGGACGTGCTGTGCATCTTCGGCGACGGGATGGCGGACGAATTTGCGCGCCGTTTGATGAGGCAGCGAGCACGCTCTCGAGCCGGCAATCAAGCTCAAGACCCCAAGTTCATCTTTTGCGAGTAAGGCGTCCTGGCGAGCCCGAGTGATGCACCGACTGCCCTGCGATGAGAGTGCACCCCGATCCGCGGCGAAGCATGCGACACCGCACACATTGCGCCGCACCCCCTTGCTCACCTCATCCGCTATCCATGCCATGCAAAGACCATGCCCGTGTACTCCGACGTGTCCAGCATGTCTCGAAGAGGGCCCTGATGTCCCGGCTCCGTGTAGTGCCTCGCCGTATCCCGCACTGCCAACCCCCATTGTATTTTGCCCTAGGGAGAGCGCTGAAATCGATCCACTACAGCCGTGGCCCGAGGCACCCCCGTCGTGTAATTGACCCCGTGCCGCATATAGTCTTTGAACTCCGGCATCGTGGGTTTCAAGCTCCGGGGAGCATAGCTCCCAGTCACTACGTTGTACGTCGGAGGGAGAGCTCTGAGTCCGGCACCAGGATATGGAGTTCATCCGCCCTTGGTACGGTGTTGCCGAGAGGCATTGCCTGCTGAAACAAGTCATCCACCTCCCGGCGTACATCGATTCCTATGTCGTGAACACATTCATTGATCGCGGAAGGCGTATGCAACATTGCAACAACGAGTGAGCCTCTACTATCAAATTGTGGAAACAGCTGAATAGCTCCATGTGCCGGGAGGTTTATGAGCGCGTTGCCATAGAGGTCGGGAGAGTGATGGGTTGTGCTCCGTCGAGGGCAGAATGATCTAGCTCCCAACCAAATTGAAATTGAAATTAGTTACAACGTCTAGTCTGCTGCATCCGCTCGCTCAGACTGAGTTGTTCTCAGGACCTGCTATCTCTAACCACAGTGGGGAACACGAAGTGTTGTCACAGTTCGAGCTACCGGCCATTCTCCAATGGTTCCTAGCCCCTCCTTCTTCCAGTGGGCTATATATAGCTAAGACAGCAACGCCCCCCTGCTGTCCCTACCTAAGTCAGGCCTATCCCATCCAGAGCTCAGCAGGCAAGCTTAGGCAGCCGAAGCATCCCGCCTACAGCTACCAAGGTATGACGGGGGAAGGGGGCTGACCGGAATAGCTATATGGTGCTCAGTATTTATGCACCGCTGAGCCGGCTAATATGATTGGTGGGGGCTGCGATGCCCTCGAGCATGGAATTGGGGTGGGTGTTGTTTGTGTCGGTTGTGGGAATCGGATTGTGTGTTCATTGTGTGTAGGATGTGTGTTGGTGTGTGAGCTGCACCGGGCACATGGTTCGTGGTGGGCGGTGTTCTTGAGGCAGCTGGCTTGGGTGGTGCTGCAGTGGCTCGCTCAGTAGCTTACTGGTGTGAGCTGCGTGACGGGTGAGCTGCTTCCTCGTCCGTCTCCCACTGCTCGTTGTCTGAGCCGTGGGCGCCAGAGAAGCGCAGCTTGCACCTGCTGCGATTGTGGGTGGCGCCGTCCGAGCGGCTGCGGCCCCTGGGCTGCTTCTTCTTATGTTATGCTGTTGTGGCTGCCTTGCCCTTGCTGGCTGGGGTGGGTTGGCTGGGGTGGCGCTCCAGCTGGATGGAGAGGCGCTGTGGGTTGCGTAGCTGGTGTGTCTCTGCTGCGAGGCTGGCCAGGTTGGCGGCTAGTGCTGGTTGACTGGCAGGAGAGGACTGTGCAAGCAGCTATGTGGCTGCTGTGGTGAGGTGGTGGAGTTCTGCTAGTCTCTCAGTGCTGCCATTGGGTGTGCCCTCCCTGAACGTGCGGTGCACTGTTGAGAGCTGGGGGGAATCGAGGGATATGTCTGCCAGACCTGGTGTCTCTGCTGCCGCGCCCTGAGTGGTGTCCACCTCCATGGCGCTGTCGTTCTCCTCGTAGTTGAGTTCAAGTTCCTCCTCGTCGTCCGCCCGTGCTCCAGGCATGGCAGTTGCCGCTGGGGCTGTGGTTGTAGGTGCAGAGGCTGGGGGGGCTGCTCCGGGGGCTCGCTCCGTTGCAGCTCCTCGCTGGTCGATGGCTGCCACTTCGTCCGCAACCGCTCCGCGCCTCGGTGGGGGGGGAGCGTCCGGACCAGGGGGTGCGGTCTGGGCTGCTGGGGTCGCTGGAAGAGGTAGTGCGATTGGACCTGCCGGTGGCGGGGCTGGTGATGTGTCGGCAGGGCGCCTCTCAGCTGGTGCCGGAGCTGGCGCGGCCTTGATCTCCCCGCACGCTGTCGACACTGTCTTGCGCCACTGCTCAGTTCTGTCGGTGCTGCGGGTGCCACCAATGATGCTGTGGTGGTGGGCGGTCAGCTGCAGGGCGAGGGTGTAGATTTGGGCGTCCGGTGGCTCGTAGAGCGAGGGACGCTGGGGCGGTCTTCCGGACCTTCTTACGTATGCCTATCGCAACGCGTCGGATCTGGTTGTGGACAGTGTTGCCACCCAATTCTCCCGCTCGCGGATCGTCTGGCTGAAGGGGTGGATGAGCAGCTCCGATAGGGGTCGAACTCGGACTCCGTGAGGTAGCGCTAGATGACGATGATGCGGAGGCGTATCGCCCACAGTAGTGCGACAGGTGAGGTGAGGGCCACTGCCAGGCGCATGGTGTCCGCGAACTCCTCGTCTTCTTTGCCGAGGGAGATGGCGCAGAGGTGGTCGTTCCCCCACGCGCGGCAGTGTCGGCTCTGTGTGGTGGTGGCGCATCTCGACGCCAAACAGCCGTCATGGTGTCTGTCAGCCATTGTGCGTGGTGCAGCTCTGGCGGTGTGTTGGTGCACTGGCTGTTGGTGGCTGCGATGGCCTCCGCTAGCTGCTCCACCGTCGGCAGCTCCAGGTTGGCCAGGGGGCCGGTGCAGACCCGCCTTGGCCGTCAACGCGCATCGGAAGAACTGTTTGGACAGCTCCGGGGGCAGTACTCCTGGGAGTGGGGCGGTGGGCTGGTCCTCGCGGTCCTCGCTGTGTTCGACTGTGACTTGGATCACTGCTCGGCCCTGCGACTGGTCGCCAAACGGCAGCGCTAGTACCGCGTCGCGGCACACGTCCTGTAGTAGACGCGCCGCTTCGGGATCGAGGAGTTCGAGGGCCGAACCGAGTCTGCCGAGCGGCGGGCTTTCCATATCTCCGGACTTCCAGGAGGGCCAAGTAGTGTGCGGGTCGGGGGGCAGATGACGGCGTCGTCTGCGTCTGTGTCGGCCTCGTATCGGCCCAGGCTCTCACTCCGGCGGAGTGCTAGGACGTCCGCCGGTGTCGCCGCCCGGGTTGGTCCTGCCGCCGCTTCGCATGGCTGGGGTTGGTCGTATTCTGGGAGAAGGCCCTCCGCCAGGCGCAGCCACATGTCGGCCTCCGTGAGGCCTCTGAACGAAGGGGAGCAAAGCCACACCTGATGTATCGGGCGTTCGATGTCGTCGAGGTGTGGTGCTCCGAGCAGGCGGGTGGAGCAGTAGCGGCGGCCCTGGCGGTCGAGGATCGCTGTGCCTTCTCCTGTCCATTGGGTATGTAGAACGCTCTCGGCTGTGTCTTTGCGGGGCAGTCGCAGGATGACTCACCCTGTGGTGGTGGGGAGCCTAGTGCCAATCGGTCCAGCGGTGTCGGCGGCGGCTTGGCTTGGGGGGCGCGCGGCGGGTCACCACCTTGACGTCTGCTGGTAGGATTTGAACGCCGGATTTTGGGGCTGAGGGTGCGGATCAGGTTCGTCACAGTCCGGCTGCGCGACTCCTCGTGCATGGCTTGGTGCTGGGCCACCAAATCGCCGAACAGTAGGGCCATATGGGGGGCATCGTCCGTACCGGCGGGGAGGCCGGTGAGAAGTAGGTGGGATGGGCGTTGCAGCACGCGTACGTGGCGGCGGGTTGCTGGTGGGAGTTGGGTGCCTGCGATTTTTTTTGCAGTTGCGGCCGTACGGATCGTTGGCTGTTGCACTTTGCCGCCTCGGAGTGCGGCCAGAAAGGAGCCGACCCCGGCGTCCTGTTGCTTCTCAGGGCTGTATGTATCCATGCTTGTTGTTGTGGTGTCCTCTTGGAAGGCCTGATCTTCACGCCTCTGTGGGCGCAGGCCGTCAGTTGGCATGGTGGTGGGTCGTCCGGTCGTCGGACGATCCGCCGTTTCACAGGAGGATCACACCATCAGTACCAATAGCCGCGCCCGCTCGCCTGGATTTAGTACATACGCAGTACTTCGCCCGGTGTTAAGGGCCGGCTGGAAGTGAGTAGTTCTGCGGCAGACAACAATCTCGCTCCCAACCACCGGGGCCGGGCATGGACTAGGTAGAAAGAAGTACCCGGCATCGACCTCCCGCAGCTCATGCGGAGTCATGACCGTCCGCGCGGTGGGGATGGCCACCGTCCACATGCCCAACGCCGCGTCGAGCTAGCCAAACAATATTCGTTCCCTACATATGTGACACGGAGAGTGCCCACCTCATTATGAAGCCGAGAGTTGATGGCGTGGTCTAGAAATGCCCCCAACTCCATTTGCGAGCCTGACGCAACTTCCGCCTCCCGCTCCATCACGCGGGCATGTGAAATCGATGAGGTGGCCAGCAGTAGCCGCATGGAGGCGGTCCCACGCCTCGTGCCACGCCGCAGCGTCGCTGGCCGACCCACGAGCATCGTTGAGGAGTTTGTCATAATGGGGCGGGACAAGTTGCCATGAAGCTGCCACGGCCAAAATACGGACTCAAGCTGTGGGTCAAAGAAACCAAAGGGGGGGGGGGGTGTCGGATAATCGGCGAAACGGTATCGGGGCACATCGTCGAAAACGGGAAGCGGCGGGAGTGAGGCAAGTGTCCCGCCGGGAGTGAAGGCGGCGGATGAGTTCCTTGTCACGAAGCCCGGGAGGAATATATCGTTAATGCAACCGATGAAGGCGGCATCGCGAACGGCGAACGAACGAGGGGTAGGCATGCGGCGGACGCTAGCGCCCTTCAACCGAGTGGGGAGGTGCCGCATGATGCGCGCCTTGGCCAACTGAGTCCTCGCTCAAAGTAGCTGCCTTTGCTGCCGTGGGGCTTGGGTCGTGCAAAAGCTCCGCCAGGAAATCGGTAACCGCCGGATTGGTGTCGGTGCCGTACGTGGAGGGGTCAAAAGAGACCCTTATTAGCACCCGCTCGACCGCCGTGAGGACGACGGCGGCATCCACAGCCTCCGTGAAGGCCTCCACCTCGAACGGAAGGCATTTACGGAGCGACCACCCCCGCCCGGTGCAGCATGCAATACTTAAGCATGGCCCATGCATGGTGATGCAGGCGTAGTGGGTAGTGCACTAACGCATGGGGGTGGCAGATGAGAGCTTGCTCATGTTGGCGTCCACCTCGTCTTGAAACTCCGCCTTGCCACGCATATAGGCATGCAAATACCCTGGCGATCCGATTGGCACGTTGAGGACCGCCAGGATGTCGTGCGTGGTGGCCATTCAGGTCGGGCCACTCTATGTCGGCCGGGACCTCACGCCGCGCGGCCTTCATGTCCCCGTTGTACGCGTGCATCTTGTTGAAGCAGACATTGAGCCCACGGACGCCTCAATGGACTTGCGGAAGGCGTGAAGGGCCGGCCAAACGTGCTCCGGCATGCCCACCAAGTATTCACCGTCGACATTGAAGCGCCCCGCCCCATCTGTGACCTCCGACGTCTTGTCGCACTTCTCCACCTCGGGGTGAATCGCAACGCGGAAGGATGTCGTGGCCAACGGCGGCCCCAATTGTACGCCGTCCTCCGACCGTAGAGGGGCGGACCCGATCGTCCACGAGCAGAAACGAATCCGTGGAGAGGGAGGCCAGGAGCGCAGGAATGACATGTTGTAGAGGAGAGCAATCGATGTGGCATTGCATGAAGGTGCCGCGGCGCCACGCCTCGCTGTAATCGTTGCGAAGGTCAGTGTGGACGATGACGGCACGCGGGCCAAGCAGCTCCTTGGCGATGAGGCGGACATCGTGGATGAGCACGGAGTCCCTTGCGCCGAGCTGAAACGGCGCAAGCACCAACACATACTCATGCTTCATGTTGTCCACCACCGCCCGCTCCGCTGCGCGCCGCTCCGCCTCCCCGACGCCACAAGCCGCACGTCCGGGGGCCCGCCCTCGCCTTGCTTCTTGACGGAGGCCACAAGCCGGGCAGAGGCGAAGAGCCGCCGTTTCGCCACATGGGCATGCGACCTTACTTGGAGGTACATTGAGGCGACCTCCGATATGGCGCGACCGCCGCATGCCCCGAGACGGGGGCGTATTCGCCCACCAAGCAGCGAAGATGCTCGTTGCGCTATGCCTAGGGGCCCCGCCGCCACGTGATGTTTGAGTTGTTGGTATAACACGCGCATGTCAACCGTCAGGGCGGCCTCGTCGACCGGAATTTCATACGCGGCGTCTGGGATCGGGTGGCCACGAACGGGTGCTTGACACGCAGCTAGGCGAGGATAGTAAGGATCGGATAGGTCGCCCATACCCTTAGAAGATGGCCGGCACGCCGCTTGGGAGAGCTCTCGTCCTCTACCAACGGTACCACGGTGTCCGCCGGTACCCACGAGCAGAGCCGCAAAGAGGTCGACGTCCGCCCCCCAACGCTAGCGGGCATGTCTGCATAGAGCGCCTCGGTGCGGGGCGTCGTCCCATGAGCGCACGAGTTCGCTCATGCGCCGCTACGCGAATGCGTGGAAGTGCCACGCCAAGGCTTGTTGCAGCCGCCGCCCGCCTCGGCCCAGAGCCATGAACAACAATTGCGGCAGCATGTAGTTCCGCTTCAACCCCTATCCAACACCACGGGGTCATCGGGCCTCACCGCCGCCAACCACCCGCTCATATACGCAGCGTTTGTGCCTTCGCCCACGCTTGTTGGAAGTCGATAGGACGCTAGTTCATCGACATCTCCGCCGCATGCGCACCATGTCCACGTCAGAGAGGTGGTCCACTACTCATGAAGGTGACGAATCACACTAGCTCATATTCATATAGGATAGGTCATATTCATCGCACGTAGCATGGCTAGCGGAGACGCGAGGGAAATCGAAAGCCTCGTAGTGTCCGCCAACCTTCCTCGGGATTGCCGCAATGCGGCGCCACGACCTGGTCGGTTCCGACAGGCTTAAGATCCGGCTGGTTGCTGAGACCGGCCAGTGATTAGCCCGCCGATCTCGCCTCCGCGCGGCTACGTTTAGGCGTTCGGTATCCCGGCCTAGTATTCATCCATAGACTGGCGGGTAACAGCCTGAAATGCCTCCGCAATGTTTTCAGCCGGAAGGATTTCGCAGTCAGACGGGGGGCCGGTACAGATATGCCCTTGCCCACCAAACAATAGTCGCACAATTCGGTGGACTGCTCGGGGTTGAGCTCCCCCGGCTCCTTCGCTCGGCCGGAGCGGCGCTCCTCGCGCTGGGTTACCCAGAGGCGAGCGCACCACTCATCATTGCCGGACTGGACGCCGATGGAATCTCGCGCAACCCGTCCCGGGTGCAATAATAATCATGTCGTAGACGTGGGCGGTCTTGTGCACCCGGCCGGCGGGCTTGGGACGCATACCACATGCCTCACAGCTGGAAGTGGTCGAGGAGGACGACCGCGTGGGGGCGGATAAGGACGTCGTCCGTCTCCTCGGCCTCGTATCTGCGCCACCCCTTTTGGGCGGCCGCGCCGAGTGCGACGCCCGCATCGTAGACGGGCAGGCGGCGGTTGGGCCCGAGCTCGTAGGCCGGCAACATGCCGAAGGCCCGCTGCTCCCAGAGACCGGCTTTAGTGAGGCCGCGGAGGGCCGGGCCGTGCACCCAAACTTGGTGCACCGGGCGCTCCACATCCTGCAGATGTGGAGCCCCCAACAAGGTCATCTCGCAGCGGCGGTCGTGCCGATCTAGCAGGGCTTTCGCCCTACCGTCCGGACCGACGTCCGCGAGCAGAGCCGCGCCCGTGCGGGCCGCGTAGTTGATGCGTACGACGACTTTGCCGTTGGTGCTGGCCGGTAGTAATAGCCAGCCGCCGGGTCGCCCGCTGCGCGCTCAAGGAGGCGGGTGACCACGCGGATATCGTCGAGTTTGGGCATGTGGCCTACCCCCTCCGCGATCATGGCGATGAGGTTTCATGGCGATAATGGCTGGCTACTTCATCCCGGGCCTTGCCTTTGTCAACTAGGCCGCCAGACAACACCGCGAGCGGTTCCTCTGGGTCGCTGTCCGCGGGCTGGCCCGTGATCAGCATGTGTGCCGGCTGCGCCGCCAGGGCAAGTGGCGGTTGATCGTTCGGGCTTTTTGCATTCCGAACAGCTGCTGCTCCCCGCGAGGTGGCGCACAGCCCGGGCTTGAACGCGCCCGCCTCGCACCACCCCCGCGGCGTAGGGGTGCTCCGTCCACTAGGGGTGCTGCTCCGTCCACTTTCATGGTTGTTCTAGTGCTACTCCTCACTCGCGCTGCCATGCAGCAACGGCCGACAGTTGGCCGGTCAGACTACGGTTGTCGGACGCGCCTAGGTGCCGTACATGAGTACGAACTGTTGCTGAAAAATACTCGGACTTCGTACTTTGATAGTACTGAGTCCGGTGTTAAGCGGCAGCTAGGAGGTTGGAAGTCTGCTTAGGAACCGGAGTCAGCATAGCGGGGTCGGAGGAGGCGAGCGCTTGTAATCTTGGCGAGCGTCTTGTCCCCCGCGCCCGCATCGCGCCCGCCGCTTTGAGACGGAATTAGGCGAGGAAATCGCGCCGGTGTTGATCCTTGGTGCCGATGGCCGCGATTACCGCCCCCGTAAGGATGACGCCAACGTCCGAGAGACGCACTATATATAGGGGGACCTCCTGGCGAGCCGCTCCTTCAATCGCCGCTGCCGCCTCGCTGAGGGCCGCGTGCGCCACTGCAGCATCGAAGAAGCCATATCATTACAAGGAGCGGTACTTGTCCGGCGTGGCTCAACGCCGTTCTTCGGTCAAAAAGGGGCGGCTGCTTGTCAGCCGCAATGTCGTGAAAATCGGACGTCGCAGAGAGATCGGACACCGCATGAATCGCGAAGCCGGGCGCAGGGAGGGGTTGGGGGGGGGGGGGGGGGGGGTATACTCCCAGCACGTGAGGTATGTAGTCGCCGTCGGAGGGGACGAGAAGGCGCGCAAACGGTACCGGCGCGCAGGGCGGGTCGTCAGCATGCGGAAAGCATTTCGTGGCGGTCGGGGGCGGGCTCGCGTAACTCCGAAAGGGCAGTGGGGCCGCTAAGCCGCGGACGGTCATGGGCAAGCGAGTCGCGCAGCAAAGGCGCCAGATGCGCCACCGAGTAGGCCTTCAACTCGGCGAAACGGGTAGGAGAGACGGTAGACGAGCCGGCGCTGACCTCGCCTCATGCGCCTTGTCTTTTCCGCCGTCGTTGCCAGGCATACTGAGTCGAGCATATGCCGCGCGCGCAGCGTCGTGCTAACACGGGCCACGAAGTCAAGTCGATGGACGCTCCCTCATA
>VCJN01001544.1:0-28439 GCA_006384855.1 Tetraselmis striata
TTACCTACTTACCTACAGCGAAAGCCCCGATGTAAATATACTTACCTACAGCGACTAAAACCTAAAACACGGTAGTCCAAGTATGGTGCTGTAAAAAGGGGTCGCCGCGGTGCGGGGGCAGTCCGCCGACCCGGGGCCCGGCGTCCGTCGACGGACGGGCGACGGTCGAGCGACGGCGTCCGGCGTCCGGTGCCGGTACAGGCGGCGGGCGTGGCGATTCGCGCCGTGCCCGCCCCGTAGACCTGACGACCGGCCCGACCTGCGCGGCCTCGTGCGGGATGCGGGCCGCCTGTAGGCGGCTTGTACTGTATTGCTCATCTTGTAGTGCTGCTTTTTTTTTTGGTGGGTAGTACAACTTTTAGCGGTGGGTTGGGTACCGGCCTTTTTGTAATGCACACCAGTAGTCAGCGGCCCGCTTTTACGCGGCTTGCAGATTTAATCTGTTTTACAAAATAAATAAATACGTCTCTTTTGAAAAATAAATTACTGACAAATCTAACGCTAAAAGCATTATTACCCGGAAACAACAGTATTACAGGATCAACACGACAAGCCGGCTAAAAGCGGCCCGCATCCCGCACGGCCGCACCACGCTCAACCCAAGAGGTAGGGGCACCTCCACAGATCCCCGGCGCGAAGCGCCGCTTAGTGGAGATACTCCTGGCTTCATTTATCATTTCGATGTGCAGCGCAGTCATTATCAAGTGGGTAGCGCAGTGCGCTACAGATAAGGATTACCTGCCCCTGGCCTGCCTCGTACAGCGACCGTCTGCCCGTCGTTGGCAAGGCGCGGTCGTCGGCTAGACCCCGTCATTCGGCGGACACTCCCGCGCCGTACTGTCCTCCAGTCTCGCAGCAGAGGGGCACTTCTCGTTGCGGCACAACGACGTATCCATCGTCGTCGTCGGCGGTAGACTCCCTCCTGCTGCACCGAAGTGCGGGCTGTCTTTACAGGACACCTCGACGATCTAGACAGCTTGGCAACCGCCGCCGTGATATGCACGTCGCGCAGCCGCTGGAGGGTCAGCTGCTCACTACGCTCCAACAGGCAGCTCCAAACACGCAGCGTCGACGAGCACAGCTCGAGCACCCATCCCCCGACAGCCGGGCTACGACGATGCGCACGTTGGGCGCGTGTCACCCGCGGCTCCTGCTCCTGCTTTTCCTCATCCTCCTGCTCTCCCGGCAGAAGGCATCAGCGGACCGCACACAGCGCAGCAGCGACACGGCCTTGGCCACAGCCAGCGGGGCCCAGGATCTCGTCAGCGATGTGTTCACGGCGCTCCGGGGGGAGGGACTGGAAGGCGCGCAGCTGACGCTGGACGAGCAAAGGGATGCCTCCACGCGTCGGCCGCCAGTACTGCGTATTCGCAGCAGGTACAGCACACGAAGCCGTGGGACGCGTCAGGTACTTGGAGCGCCTCCGTATGTTCTGGCCTCCACGTGTGGCTAGGCCATGCTTGCTTAGCTACAAGAAAACTGACATGTCTTGTGCTGTACAGGACGGGGGGCTTATCCGGGGCGGCGGTTCTTCAGCAGAGGGAGCGGCGAGCCGCGGGACTCATAAGCAATGCAGCGCGATGTTTAACGCACGAGGGACTCGCTGCCAGGTGGGAGCAGTCACTCCTTGCAATTGCATGTGGGTGGTGCTCAGAGGGTTGCTGATGCACTTAGAGATGCAGCGTATGGCGCCGGGGTTGGGGGTCAAGGCGGGATTGATTACCCAGTGCTCCTGCATCGCGTAGTATGGAGGCAAGGCGGCTCGCAGAGTAACGCAATGTTCACGTGTGGTAGCCCAAGAGGGTCCCGGACTGCTTGGACGGCGTGTTCCGCAGCTTCTGGGTGCTCAATGGAGAGTACTACCAGCGGTCGTCTACCCATCCTCGCCTGCCCACACGGTAGGGCCTGACGCAAGTATTGCACTGCGCTGCGAGGGCTGCCCCGACCTGCCACATCCTGCCTCTAATGCAGAGATGCCCCCCCCCCCCCCCCCCCCTCCCCCCCCCGGGGATGATGGGGGCGCTATTCCGCCGGATGCCATTGACGCCCATTCGCATACCACCCCGCAGCGATGGGTTTCGCAGGATTAGCCGCACAGAGTACGAGGACATTGCCAGCCTGCTGCCTCAGCACGACATCTTCAATCGCTCATCCCCTGTGAAGAGTTGCGCGCTTGTAGGTAGCGACACCAGCCTTCGCCGCAGGTGGGGCAGCTGAAGTTGGGACTTTTATTGCAATGGTTCCGCTGCTATGCACTGCCCGGCTGGCTCACCAGTTATTGGCACACCTGCTTAGGAGCGTGTCGTCTGTGTGTACACTGCAGCAACTATGGAGAGTACATCGACCGCTTTGATGTCGTCATGCGCATGAATGGAGCTCCAACCAGAGGCTGGGAGAAGCAGGTCGGGTCCAAAACAACGCACCGGTTCGTCAATAATGCTTATGTGGGGTGGAGGGAGAAGGATGAGGTGTTGATTTCCAAGTGGTCAGGGAGGTGAGTCCTGCATGAGTAAGATCCCTGTTTCATCTTGATTATATGTGCAATGCATACATGATGCAGGCCTAGAGAAAACAGCTTTGTTTCTCTGACGGTGGATATTGTATCACTTGGCAGCACAAAACAGATTAAGTCGTACGCTGACAAGCGCACATACGTCGTCAACCCACGCTTCCTGGCATATAGCCAGAGCAAGTATTTTACGGCGCGGGATCATCTCGCCACACAGGTGGATATCCTGCCTCCCCTGTCAAACCCTCTCACATGCTGCTACCCATGCGCTGCTTAGGCCGAAACCATTCCATGACAGTTTTAGTGTCGTCCCGAAAAGTGCCTCAGCCACAGCATTTCTGTGAAGCTAATAGCAGCGACCAGTTTCAGTCCCCACGAACAATCTGGCCATGGCCACAGGTGCTTACTTGTAATAGTAGGATATACTTTTGAGCGAGCCCACTTGTGGGAATTCCTGGACTGAAGTAGTACGATGTGAAGGGCCGTGCAACGCCCTGTACACCAGAAGTATGAGGGCACCCATATGAGGGTTTGTGCGACAATTAGCCACGCGTACGATTTTAGTGCCGAAATTCCCACAAGTGACCGCTCAAAAGTGAATCCCAGTGTTTACACCATCTATAGCACTCCTGACCAGGTTGGAAAATGAACTGACAGTAGTGCTGGTCCCTGTGTGTTCCTTCTCGACATGTGAATGGCCCTTGCCATCTTTCCTATCTTCTCATCCTGCGAATTTGTTTCGTGCATATCCCCGGCTGTATTTCTACACAAACATTCGGCAAGAACTGTGCCTTACTCACCAGCAATCAGGAGTGCTTTTCCCACCGTTGGCCGCTTCTGCCGCCTGAAGAGTGTCTGAAACGGCTGATGTGGACACCATGTTCACAGGGATTCCGGGCGCTGCTCCTTCTTCTTCACGCTTGTACACATGTACACGTGTTTGGGTTCACTGGATCCGGAGGCTGGTACTATAACAAGCAAGAGAATCGCAAGCGAATCAACAAGGATTTGTTTGTTTCGAGGGGCGGAGTGGTTGGCGACGTCGAAGTCGAGCCTGGATCGCTGTATCATTATGGCAGCATGGACAGTGAGATGTCACAGAGCGATGATGAGATTCGTCGGAGAGAGATTCTGGCGGTGAGAAGGGCATCGAGCAGGTCAAGCGGGCACTTGCCTTCAGGACACAAGCTGAAGGTCGAGCGCAGCTGCATGATGCGGCTTGCTAATCGAGGGATTCTGACACACCACTTCCAGCCCCGGAATGAATCCGGGCAAGGCAATCAGGCGCAAAACTCCATTGGAAGCAGTACAAACAATGAGAGCAGAAGGGAAGCGCAGGAGTCAGTTCATTGGAAGCTTGTGAACTGGTTGTTTGGTAGACTCGGTGCATCTCCTTGAGCTACTTTCAAGCGTGCCAAAAGTAAAAAATAGCCCAAGATCCTCAGAGCAGTCAGGTGCAAGGTCCGTCCACAAGGAATTGTGTCGTTGGAGCTACTGCCGGCACTGCATAACTCGGGATTTTAGCCGCTACACACGATGAGATATTACACAGCGCAGCTGCTGCGGAAATATCATTAGCCTATCTTTGCAGATTGCTCATGGAGCATGGCAGGATAGATGATGATGCCAGACGCAGACAGCCCTGTCGATCGACATCGTATGAAGGGGATGAAGATGCCGTGTACTGAGAACAACTTGATCCGAGAGAGAATCTGGCTGGAATGGGGCTGTAGTGCCTACTTGGGGGCATCATCACACCCTGCAATGAGGTGTATGGCTGCATTTCTTCGTAGTCGCTAGGTACCGCATGATAATTCGTATCCCTTGGTATATTTCCATATGCTACGTGCTTCAAAGAGGGCTTAGGAGCACAACTTGTGCCCTCGTGAAGAGGTCAGGGTACAGAAATATACGTCAGATTGTCGGATTGACAGACAGTATGACTTGAAGAGACAGTCGGGGTCTTGAAGATGGGCCTTCATGGTTTCGCAGCTTCTCCGTCTTCGCGACAGATTCACAGCTCGAGCGCGTCCCTCGCATCAATCGTCGCTTCCCTCAGCAGCAAAGCGTATTCAATAAGGAGGCTTGACTTCTCAACAGCCCACGCGCGTGCCCTGCGTAGGTCGAGGGACTCGGGGTCACACGGCGGATTGTCGTCGAGGAAGAGCTCGAACTCACGGGTCACGAGGCGAGCATTAGCTGCGGCCTCTCCTGCTAAGAAAGTCGCCATCTGAACGTTTGCAGCGGCCACAGCTTGTTCGGGCAGCTCGAAGTCGACGATCCCTCGATCCCACCCTACGGCAGGAAGTCCAAGCGGGAGCGTGCCGACGGGCGAAGGAACCTCGCAGTACGGGGCGTGCTTGGTATGCTTCGGGCAGCTGTCGATCCGCACGTGGAGCCAGGGCGGTCCCCGACCGTCTGTGCATATCCAAACTGGCGAGCGACCCGTCCCCTCCATACGCCACTCCCCAGCTTCTCCCAGTTCCCTCCACAGCTCGCGGCGCTGCTCCAAAGGTGCACCTCGCACGAACGCGGCGAGGTGTGGGTAGTTTTGCCTGTGACTCAGAGGAATAGGCACGAATAGCAGTGCGTCACTCTCGTCGTTAGGGAAGACTCGAATGGGCTCGTGCAGGCCAGGAACCTCGCCCTCCAGGTGTTCCGAAAAGTGTGCGGAGTCACCGCAGTCCGCTAGTTGGCCACGAGCGTCTAAGATAACCATCTCGAAGGGTTGCTCAGTCATAATCCACGAAGGACACAGTGGAGCAGTTTCCCAGAAGAAGGAGCGGAAAGGCATTTCCCCGAGCGCCAGGGAGAAGAAGTCCTGGAAGTCCTGGTCCCGGGCCCATAGGTGCAGCACCTCTGGCCAAGTAAGCGGCTGCGGACCAGCGTGTTCAGCGGCATCACTGCCGGCGACAGGTCCCCACACAATACGAGCCCTGACCTTGCCGGTACTGTCTGCGGAATCATCGAGCACGTCCAAGCGCCACCGAGTTCGTGAATTGTTAGGATAGCCTGCTTCGATGGACCCGTGCCTAGCGCTTCGTCGAGGCGGGCTCTGTGCCTCCAGCCGCTTGGGGGAGCCCGTTGCGTCGCCGGCCCCGTCTGCACTGTCAGCTGGGCACCGCGTGTCCTGCTCCCTGGCCATCCCTCCGCGGCCGGCCGCGTGAATAATATATTCCCGGGTTAAGTCAGCCGCAGCAGAAACCCTGCGATGTTGTCAACACGTCTTCAAGGCTTGTCGAAGCTGCCCAACACTGACTGGTTACTCGTGCGGCCTTACAGATATTGTGGCGAGGTGCGGAGCGATGGCTGGACCGCTCGGTACAGCGACTGTGACGTAGCGATCGCCAGCAGTGGTAGCGAAAGGATATAAATATTAATCTAGTCGCTACCGGGTACCGGTACTGGTACCATTCAACGTACTCGGTAGATGGGGGTGTGCCGCTTCTGCTAAGGCTCAACCTGGGTAAGGATTACATCCCTTGTCCGCTCGGTTGAGCGGTCGTCTCGTATGCGAGAGACCGGGGTTCGATTCCTGGCCGATGTATTTCGGCAATATCGGCCCGGCGTGTCCTGGGTTTAACCGGTTGATGCCTTTTGTTTGGGTGATTTCAGATAAGGATTATCGCCTTCTGCTTCTAGCTCATGTAAATATAATTTATCATCATGCCTTAGCCCTCCGCCGGGGTTCGAATGAGGCAATTTTCTTCGGGCTGTATCTATGCCAGACCTACGACTGCAGTTGGCGCACGAGGTCAAGTGCTGGGGCGGCTTCGGCCGATGTCCCGGGGCGAACTTTACTTTTTCAACCTGGGATCAATCCTTAATTATTATCTGGCGGCTGGTACGAGTGGCGACCACTACTATTATAAGGATTACTTATTCTCTAGAGTCGTTAATCGTTATGGGTCCTACGGTCCTACCCGTGATTCGATGACCCACCGGTTGTCGTACGGGTTGTCGTTATTTCAGATACCTGTGCGGGGAAAAGGACGGGCGCGCGCTATCAGTACCCGGATGGGTTTTGGTCTGGTGCTCGTGTGAACTAATGATTACATGAGCTAGCAGCAGAAGGCGATATCGGAAATCACCAAAATAAAAGGCAATCAGAAAGGTGAACTAATTAAGGATTATAATTGTATAATATGTTCAAGTACACTGGGACGACTGGCGGATGCTCTCAGAAATATGGGCCGGTAGGGGATGCGATGCTGCTCACACATCACGCACTACAATAATACGTTTCACCGCGCGTAATGTGGTAGCATATATCTTTATATGTATGTATACATACTTCTTATTTATAGCTCTTTTGGGGACCTAGTCGCTACTGGTAGATAGGCGCTGTCCCGTAGACGCTGCAAGGGTTTCACCGTGGCGAGTGTTGTCCCTGGGCGACAAAAGGTAGTACTGATACTGATATGCTAAGTATGTGCTGGGTACTGGTGTGAATTACAAAAAGGGCAGTTCCCCAGAGTTACTGGTACTGGGTACTGGTACGAGCATATGAAAATAAATAACGATATGACGATGCTGCCCGCATACCAGCAGTACTCGTCTCACTGTTGCGCGCTGGCAACCTTTCACAGGTAGTGCCTTTTGCTTCGGCAATTTGCTTGATGACTATAACGGAGCGTCGCCTACCCAGGGCTTTCCGTAACTGGATTGCTGCCTAAACGGCCGTCGTAGAGACGCTGCAAGGGTTTCACTGGTGCCAGTCCTGTCCCGGGGGCGAGAAAAAAAGTGCTTTTTGTACTGCTTTTACTGCGCATGTGTTTTAAGCACCGCGATAGAAATATGGTCAGAACTCGTCTAATTATTATATTATACGGTTGGTTCTGAGCTGTCACCGACCGTCAACAGCAATAATAATATCAATCTTCGCCGGAGTCCGTACCCCACCGTGAAGTTTATCCAAGCGAAGTCAGTACTATCGCACACTAAAGTACTGTCGATGGTGTGAATTTCAAAGTTCTCAAGCGATTGCACCTGCGGCGCGCGAGCGCGTTCTTCTCGCGGTGACTATCCTCGCACAGCAATCCTTTTTATTTCAGAGGGAGGCGGTAGGCAGGGAAGATGAGCCAAAAAGCGCGCAGGCTTACTTACACTGAAAGGGAGGGGTACGTGCGGCGAAGAGCCACAAAATAGGGAGGGAGGGCGGGTTGTGCAGGCAGGAAGCCAGCACAAAACTAAGAGAGCGGTCCAGTCCAGCGCGGACGATGATGGTTTTATAAGAATTGATGGGTACGGGGGTGGCCGCTGTTCTCGCCGTGGGCGGCACGCAAAGTGCCGTACATCGGCTTCTCAGTGCTAAAGCACCGGTGCCGAAGCACCGGTGCTAAAGCACCTACCGGTGCTTCGGTGCTTCGACCCCCGCATACCCTAGGTGCGGGGAGGGGAAAATGAAACCCCAAGAACACAACTCTAAACATTTCAAAGGGAGGTAGGCAGGGAAGATTAGCCACTTCGGTCTTCATGACTGCGAAGGGGGCGGGGCGGCGTCCGACGGAGCGGGGGCTCTGCCGAGATGGCTGCGATGGACCACGGCGGGGGGGGGGGGGGGGGGGGGGGGCAGCCGATCAGAAGTGCGGGCGGCGCGGGTAGGAAGCGTCGTCGGGTCGATGTAGTCGTTGATTACTGCCAAAGTTCCGGGCCCAACCGCCCCAGTGGCGTATTTTGTCCAGGGGCATGCGTGCTGCATTTGCGCGAGACGCCGCACCCTTTCGTAAGGAGTGCGAGGTCCACACGAATCCTTAGGGGGGGCCGGGGGGGGGGGGGGGGGGGGGGGGTCGATTGATGCGGTCGACGGCCCGCGTGAGCCAGTCACCGAGGGTGGAGGCGTTCCATGTGAGAGGCGGAGTAGCCCTTTCGCCAGGGAACGCCCAGATAGAATCTGTCCGGTTGTTTGGCGGATGAGGCGGGGGCTGCCGGCGCGGAACGTTGCGTTACGGTATAAGCGATGAAGCGGCGGAGAAGGGTTGCCCACGCGGCACGGCGGTGGCCGGGATTTGGCTTGAACCCATCTCGACGATTGCGATGTCCCCTCTTCTCGCGGTTGACGAAGAGGGTGATGTTGTCGGTGTCCACGGCCATGTCGCGGAGTCGGCAGGAGACGCTGGACTCGCCACGGGAGTACAACATAAATGTTGAGCATACCGCGGCGCTTCATTGTGCCATATATAGGCGACGAGGGTGATCATGGGAAGGGTAGCAAGGTCGTCAAGGATGTCGGTGATGACGTCATAGGGAAGCAAGGGGGGGGCGCCGCAGCTCCTCGCTAGTCTTGAGCTGACGGATTTGAATTTCCCGCTTCATGTCGGCGATGGGTGGGCCGGTGGCCGGGGCGTCATCCCGACCGGTGTGACGCAGGAAGGTGTTGAGGGCCAAATTTGTAGGGTTGCAGAGAGCCGGCACCGATGGTGCCGCACTCCGCAATCCAGACGAGGTAGCGGACGCAGGTAGACTCGGTGCAGTCCAGGGGGAGATGCTTTCCTCGTTGATGCAAACTCGGTGAAGAGACAAATCTTGCCTTTGTAGTTGGAGTAGGTGTTGGCCGTGAGCGACGTAGTCAGCAGATCGAGCGCCTTGGCGCCCCAATCGTTTGTGCGGGAGAGGGTTTCGATGCTACCTCGCATGAGCTCGCCCCGGGGAGCCATTGCTTCGGCGTCGGCGATGAAGTAGGTAGTAGGTGTCTTCGTGGTGCGGAGGACACGCCGGAACGTGCCGTACGCTGCGGCCGGGTCTGAGGGTGGCGCTCGCCGGGTGTTGGTGCTGGCGGGACCAGGGGTGGCACACAGCTGATGCCACGGCACAAAGCTGATGACGGCGCAAAGCTGATACGGCATGATACTGTAGTCGCTGACCTCGTAGCGAGCGTCGCGTGAGTACCGGGCTCGGTTGAGAGGCCGATGAGAGGCCGATGAGAGGCCGATGCGCGGACGGCAGGCGAAGAGAGTTAGCGCGGCAGATCGTCGCCGCGCCAGAAAAGGGTAGTCAGTGTTCTCTCGTTATGTAGACGTTGAAGGACAGCATGGTAGCGCCGGAGAGGTTGACCCCGGCGAGGGTAAGGTGAAGATGCCGGCGCGCGTAGGAGGGTCATCGGTGAGAGTGTCCCGCTCACGCCGACGACTCCAGTGCGGTGTTACTTGGAAGGCGCGCTTAGAGGCGTGTCCTCGCAACGCATCTCCATGGGATCGGCACGGCGGAGCACCTCATCATTCGGCTTGTCGACCGAAGGGGGCTCAACCTTTGCCTTGCTCTTGCCAGAATTCTCGGTGGCGTCTTTTGCATAGGTGGCTCGTGGCGCCACCGCCTCGCGCCCTGGACGCATATGGTCTTGTAATTTTTGCGGCTGCCGCCGCCGTCCCGGTCGCGGTCGTTGCGCCGGAGGGCGCCGCCGAAGCGGTGGCGTGGGGTGGTTTTTTTCGTAGCGCTCGCGATGTTGGCGTCGTACACACGTCCTTGTAGACCTCCAATAGCTCGGAGAACTCGGGCGACCCCATGTTCCATGTACCGGGGCGGAGGTAACGCTCCCATACGATGTCGAGCGCGAAGGTGTCCCCGTCGACGGTGCATATGTGTGTCCCATTGCTTGCGAAGGTACGCCAGACGGAACCGATGGCCGTCGTCGACGGCCTCCATGTTGTGGACGATGGCATCGAGCCGCTGCCCGAAGGCCGGAGTAATTCCCTCGGTGACGCATGCCGCCGCCGGAAGCTTACACAGCTCGACGGTCGAGCCGGCGATGAGAGCCCCGTAGCACGCGGCGTGGTAGTATTCATTTGCCGCCGGCTGGAGGTGATGGTTACCAAGCATGTACTCGAGCACACGGTCGAGGGCGATGGGAAAGACCCCGGGGCGTCGCAGACTGTCGGTAGGCATCCCATTCTCGAAAGCGGGCAGAGCCGTAGCGAGGGCGGTTTTCCAATTAAGGTAATGTGGTTCGCTCGAAGGGGCGAAGGGCGCACGTACGTTTTGGTCCTGACCACCGGCGGCGCGGGACTCGTTCCCGCCAGGACTGGCGTCCTCTTCACCGGCGGCTGCCGGCGACATAGAAGTATCTTGAGTGGTGAAGAACCGGGAGAGCTGCTCCTGAATGAGTTGATTCAATCTTATATCTTCCGCCTTACGATGCGCCGCCTCGATGGGGTCTTGCTCAGTAGCTGTTCTTCCGATGCCCCCGACAGCCGCCGCCTTGCCGGCGTCGACCATCTTGGGGGCGGTTGGTGAGCCGCTGCCGGGCATCGCAAAGGGGTCGTCTGGGAGATAGCAACGTGGAGAAGAAAGAAAAGAAGAGCCTCGGTTTAAGCTAGTCATGTAGTAGCAGCGTGATCGGAGGGTGGAAGGTTTAGTACCGTTTCCGAGGGCATCACTAATGCACGGTCCGAAACCGCGATTTAGTGTTGTGCATGCAAGAGGCCAACACAAAACTAAGAGAGTGGTCTAGTCTAGCGGACGATGATGGTTTAATAAGATTCGATAGGTACGGTGTGACCGATGTTCTTCGTGGGCGGCACGCAAAGTGACATGCATACATCGGCTTCTCAGTGCCAAAGCACCGGTGCTACAACATCAATACTGGTGTCGACCCCCGCGTACCCTAGGTGCGGGGAGGGGAAAAGGCAACCCCACGAACAGCTCTAAATAAAGAGAATTTCGAGCATGTTGAAGGTACATCGGGTGTACCCCTGCGACTAGCTATAAAATCACTATCATTAGCAGTAGTAGCAGGGGTCACCAGGGGTTACCCCTGGTAGTAGATGAATATCCTGCGTACATGGCGCACTTGGTTTCGTCAACCAAAGCCCGAACTCGGCAAAATGCGGCGGCCATGTCAACCCCTCCGCCCGTCATCTGACCGTAGTCGCCCGAGCAAGTGATGTCACTTGGAATCAGCACCTCGTGACGAGAGCAGTAGATTACGATACGTACTAGCGGGATAAACCGGGATTGTTGAGGTTTGTGTTTCGGTGAGGATTCGGTATTCATGCTATAGCTATTAGGCACCCGCAGCGTAACGACCAAGTCCCTGGTACATTATTTCGGTACAGGTACCTTAAAAATTACGAGTTTATATCCTTTACATCAGTGCTTTAATATATGCGCACTACAAAAATAACGAAAAGCAACTATGAAAGGTTGCGAGCAACAGAGAGACACAAGCCGGAAACCAAGGTCGAGCAGGAGGCCAGGGAGCCAATATAAACCAAGGAAGAGCCAAGGGAACCGCGAAGTCGCCAAGCTGCCAGGAACCAAAGGGTCAAGTGAAGCACTGAAGCCAAGGAACGACCAGAAAGCAAGACCGAAAGGGGATGAACATGAAACCAATGGGGACCACCGCCCCGGGGTAGGCCATCAGCCGCGGCGAATACGCTTGCAGCCAATGACCCGGGTCATAGCAACACATGCCGACGAGCGACGCGACGCATGCGCAAGAGCACCATCACGTGCCGCCGCGACCCCACCAAGAACGTTGTCTGCATGTGCCATGTTGATGAGCAAGAAGAAACGGCAGCGCCACGCAGACACGAGCTTGTCGACTTTCTGGCCACTGTGTGTGCGGCTAGCTTTCGCGAGCTCCACCAATAAGGCCTCACCATGCGGGGCCAGCGAGCCGAACTCGGAGACGGCGAAAGGAACAAAGCGAAGCATGCCGGCGGCGTTTCGGACACCCTCGTCATAAAAATAATGAGTACATGTGCTACCTGCAACTTTCAAGAAATCCATGCGGAAATCCAGCAGAAAATCCAGCTACATGCACCATAAATATTACTCGATTATTTTTTATGTAGGACGATTGTTATGTATAGGTTTGTAGGTGCATGATCATGGCCGCCGTACAAGGACTGGTAAATGAAAAAATCGCCCGGGGACATCGGCCGAAGCCGCCCCAACACTTGACCTCATGCGCCAGCTGCAGTCGTCGTATTGATATGAGGTCTGGCATAGCCCGTACACCATTGCCTCATTCGAACCCCGAAGGGCTAATAATGCATCAATAACCGGGCGGTAAACCTAGGACACACCGGGACGATACTGCCGACATACATCGACTAGGAATCGATCCCGGGGACGATATTGCCGAAATACATCGACTAGGAAGACGACCGCTCAACCGAGACCATGCATGTTGTATGTGCCTTTGTTGAGGACGATTCAGCCGCCGGAGGACGGTCGTGTTGTACCAGGGTTGTGACTAACTGGGATAAAAGCTATCTAGTGACTAACTAACTAACTAGTCCAGTTAGTTAGTTAGTTAGTTAGTTAGTTAGTTAGTTAGTTAGTCGGCTTGGCTAGTTAGCTTGCGGAGAGATATGACTAAGCAACGAATAGGACTAACATACCTTCATTAGCCGACTGACCGTGGACTAGACAAGAGGATAAACAGCTTTATGATGAGAATTTGGGCGGAAGGAAAGTAAGTCGTGGGATTGTTTATAATTGTAACGCTACTCAAAGCCAAGCCGCATTTTGAGAATGTCCTATGTAGGCTGCACTATTCAACTAGTATCACCATCACTAATGGCACTCTCCATCTTCATCCAAGCATCCAAGGGATCGCCCTCGGCAATGCAATCCATCGGACAAGAGGCAGATGCCACGGCTGTCTCACTATATTCTTAGGGACAATATCGTCACCATTATAGATACTAACGAATGATGTCATCTGAATAGTGCTCTCTCAATAGCTTGGAGACGTAGCCGGACACCTCAACATTCTTGCTGACAAATTGTATGTTTGACACTCTCTGCCCCCATACGGTTTCTAAGGGATTGGATCAGCAAGTCTGCTAGAGAGAACACTCGCTCGCACTCAATCTAGGACGCATGCAGAGATAGTACAATCCGCGCAAGGCGAGCCACGACTACGTATACCAGACAATAGTCATTCCACCACGCCAACGGCTTCTCGTTGGCGAAGTTCTTGTAGGCATGCAACTTGGGGTCATGCCGGAAGTAGGGGAGAGGGGTAAAGGGACAGTGCGGGGCTGCTGCGGAGTGGCGGTACACTAACACATGACAACAAGAACGCGGTGCGTGGGCCGGCCGGTTGCTGATGTGCAAATGGTAACCCTACTGATCACTACTGATCACACGCTGGGCGGGCGGAACTTCCGGGTAGCGACTAGTCGCTCTACCGGTATACGCGGTACTACCGTACCGTAGTAGCGACTAGTCGCTAGTTCGCTACTGAATTTACTGATGGAGTGATGGCAGAATCAAGTACTTTACATCAGCTGCTCTCCCAGTGAGTGCCTCCATCTAGCTCAGTTTCTGAACTCATCTAGTGCCTCGTCCGGATATGTTGTAGCGAGTAAGGGCGGTATCATGGACCATTTAGTGGTCAGGTCCCCATGGACCAGGCCAGGAGGTGGCGCATGCCCCCCAAACTCACATCAAGACTAGAGCAAGTGCTAATCTAGGTCTGGCGAGATGGGCTGATCAATTCGGTTATTCAGTGCGAGCCGGTTTGGGCCGACGTACAGTGGGTCAAAAAATCCAAAGTGGGTGCGCTGCACTATCGTGGACCATTTCGCATGCACTACCCAGCGCCGACCATCCCCAATTCTCACGGCGCTTGCCGGCCACTGCGACCCAAACCCATTTTTTGTTACAGCTCAGTAAGCCTCACGTGTAAGCTTTAGGCGAGAGACTGTAACATAGGCAAGGAAAAGGTTTGCAGCAAAGGAAATTGTTACAGTTTGCCAAGGCATACACGGCTTTTGTACCACTATCCGTTTGGCTGTCGGTTTGCATGTAGGCATTTAGGTTCATGTATGCAATCTAGGCTTGCTGTCATCATGGGGTCATCGGGTTGCTATGGCTGGTGAAAGCATGGCATGTGGCGAGCATGTGGCAAGCATGTGGCAAACATGTGACATGCACGTGGCAAGCATGTGGCGAGCATGTGACATGCATGTGGCAAGCATATCTGTGTGGGTGGGTGAGCAGCTTAGTTGCGTGCTGTTGTGTTAGTATAAGGGAGTGAGTGGTGTGAGTATGACGGTATAGGTGTGTGGGTATAGGTAGGTATAGGTGGATATATAGGTAGGTATAGGTAACGCTAACATTCCATCCCGGCCCAAAAAAGTAGCCCTACGGGATACGTAAAGGAAAGCGGGCGGGGTATTTGGCAGACAAGATATGATAATCATGTTGCGTAAGCATAAGGCGGAGGGAAGGTGTGTTTCGGGCATATACATGCAGCATATCGACATTTTTGAGGTTGGCATAGGGTTCCCATGAGTCGTGGGAATCGTCGTAGCCGGACCAATGCACAAGGAAAACTAAAGCAGGGCCGCGGGCATGGTGTGGCGAGTATTGGTCAATGCGGTGGTCGCGAATGGCATCGACGATATATTCGTCTTGCGGGGGCTCAATGCGGCCAGGTATGTCATCGGCGGGAGTGTCTGGGGATTCGCAGCGGAGCAGGCGAGAGATGTGGAACACGGGGTGGCAGACCATGCTGGTGGGCAGGCGAAGTTGGTAGGCCTGCGAGGAAATTTTGCGGACGATCGGATACGGGCCGATGTAACGCTGGCGGAATTTGCGAACTGGTTGGTTGCGGAGCAGGAGGTGTTGTGTGGAAAGCCACACTTGGTCGCCCTCGGTGAATTCGTCGGGACGAGTTTTACGGTTGGCATATGCTATTTGGTATGCGTCGGCGAGTTTTAGTTCTTCTGTGATTACGGCATGGGTATGTTGTATCCGTGGAACGATATCAATGTGATTCGCGGGGTTGACCGGTTGAAACAAGAGGTGTGCGGGTGTAAGCGGCGGGTTCATGCCGTAGCATGCTTCGAACGGGGTGCGTTTAATTACGGAGTGATAGGCGTTGTTATAACTGAATTCGGCGAGAGACAAATTATTGAGCCATTCAGTGTGGTTTTGGTGCACGAAAGAGCGGAGGATTTGTTCAATGGTGCGGTGCGTACGTTCGGTTTGTCCGTCCGTTTGGGGGTGGTATGAGGAACTGATATTTAATTTCGTACGCAAAGAGCGAAACATATTTTGCCAGAAGGTCGAGGTGAAGCGGGGATCGCGGTCGGATATGATGGTGCGGCAAAGGCCGTGGTGGCGGAAAATGTTATCGATAAACAAGCGAGCGAGTTGGGGGGCGTCTATATGAATGCTGCATGGGATGAAGTGGGCTTGCTTAGTAAAAGTGCAGACAAACGTGGCGATAGTGTCGAAGCCATTTTGCGCAGGGAGGCCGGTGATAAAGTCCATGGAAATAACTTCCCAGGGTCGTGTGCCTTTGGGTAGAGGCGACAAAGAGCCAATGGGGCGTTGGGTCGAATTTTTTATGCGTTGGCAGGTCGGGCAGGTGCGGCAGTAATGTTTTATGGTTTTGCGCATGTTGGGCCACCAGAATGTTTTAGAGATGTTGGCGAGCGTGCGTTCTGCATCGGGGTGACCGGCCGCATCGTGGAATTCCTGGATAATTAAGTTAAGCAGGGGTGTATCTGATGTTGGCAAGCAGACCTTATCAGCCATCCAGTACAACTTGTCGTTGGTATCGAACGTAACGCCAATGGGGATGCGATTGCCATAATAATGTGTGTCGGTTGTGTAGCCGTGGCGGATGCGAACAAGTAATTCAGGATTAACATGTAGGTGGCACATTGTTGAGAGGAAATCATGCATGTCCTCCAGATCTTTATCAAGAAGTTGGGTGTCGTGTTCAGTTAAGGCATGGTGTAGGTCTGGACGGCGGGACAGGGCATCAGCTTCGTTTTGGGATCCTTTGCGATACAATATTTGTAGGACGGGTTTACCGGTGCGGGGGTGATTAGCAAGGTATGGGGAAATAACACTAAGCCACAGGGAGTGACGGCGGCCTAGCGCGGGCTGATCGGGTAAGTGGCGGAGTGTTGCGTGGTCGGTCATGACAGTTATGCGATAGCTGCCTTCGATATAGCAGCCCCATTCGTTCAATGCGCAGACTACACCTAAGAGTTCTTGATCATAGGTGGGGTATCGAGTATGGGCAGGTTGTAAAACTTTAGCATAGTAAGCGCATGGTCTGAGGTGGCCGGCGGAGTCCTTCTGCAGTAACACTGCACCTAGGGCATATTTGGAAGCATCTGTTGAGACTACAAACTCGGCGTCTAGGCCTGTTGCAGGAGTCATTAAGACCGGGGCTGAGCATAGTGATTGTTTAAGAGCATTAAAGGCGACATGCTCGCGTTCCCCCCAAGTAAACTTTTTAGTTTTGCGGCAAATATCATAGAGAGGGGCCGCCATGTGGGAATATTTGTGGACATACTTGCGATAGAATTTGCAGAATCCAAGGAACTGTTGTATTTGTTGTACGGTTTTAGGTGGGGCCCAGTCGCGAACTGCAGCAATTTTATTTTCGGAGGGGCGTGTGCCATGTTGGCTAACCATATGACCTAAATATTCTAGTTCTTTTTTGGCGAAGAAGCATTTGGGCAATCGCAGCCGTATGTCGTTATCGGCGAGGAGGCTGAGTGTGGCATTAAGGTGAATCAAATGGTCATCGAGTGAGTTGCTAAAGACTAGTACGTCGTCAAGATAAACAAGGATAAACGTGTTTTTGTGCGGTTGAAGGACGTTATTCATCCATCGTTGGAACGCTGATGAGGGGGCATTGGACAGGCCGAATGGCATAACCAGAAATTCGAACTGGCCGAACTGAGTTTTGAACGATGTTTTCTGAACGTCGGAGTCTTTTATGCGGAGTTGGTGATAGCCTAGGGCAAGGTCAAGAGCTGAGTAAACTGCAGCGCCGGAGAGCATATCGAGTAGCATGTCAGCGTGTGGGATTGGGAATTCTATTCGACGCGTATATTTATTTAGTTGGCGATAATCAATGCACATGCGCAGGCCGCCATTGCCCTTTCGGGCGAATAGGACGGGTGCAGCGTAAGGCGAGAACGACTCTCTAATAAAGCCTTTGTCTAGAAAGTCATTTAACTGTTTTTTCAACTCATCCAACTCGGCAGGGGATATGCGATATATTTTGCCGGGTGGCACTTGGGCATCGGGGAGTAGGGGTATTTCGAAATCAAAGCCCGGGCGGGATTGCGGGAGGCAGTCCAATGGTTGGCAAATACTTTTATGTTTAAGTAGGAGGGAACGGATTTGTTGGGTATATTCGGCAGACTGGTCAGTAGTAATACTGGCTATATCATTATCTACGGAAAGGGCAGTAGTGTGTTCTGTGGCGTTGTACTCGCGCAGCACGGCACAGAAGAACACAGTGTCGGGATCTTTTTTAAGTATCTCACGAGCCATAGTGTTGGCGTGAACCACATCGACGTTACTTGAGCGAGGTTCAATAGGGCATGTCACGGTGTGCCCGTCGGAGAACGTGAGTGAACCGGTGGTCCAATTAATATTTGGGTTATGGTGTTTGAGAAAGGAAAGGCCAAGGACGGCGTCGAAGTTATTCTGTAAGGAGGTTACAATAAACTCAACATTTGCCTGATATCCATTTATGTCTAGTCGTAATGCGCAGGACTGTGATGCCAGGGTCATACGGCCGTCTGCCATAATAATACGTATTTTATTTTGTAGCGGTGCGGTATTAAAGTTGCGCAGGCGGGCGAAGGCCTCGTCAATAAAACACAGTGTAGCGCCGGAATCCAGAAGTATAGTGAGCGGGGGTAAGTCCGGGTGGTCAGGTAGTTTGGGTTTTAGTAGTAGTAAGTCGTGATCGGACATTGACGTTATAAAAGCTTTATCAGTTTCAAAACGGGGTTGGTGGGTTTTCTTAAATGTCTTATTTGGGATATATGACTTACCTTTAGACTCAAGCTCAAGAGCCTTGATGTGTTCAGAGCGCATACTGTCGTTGTGCGCCGTGGCCGCCTGCTCGTCGACAGTGTTGTCGGCGAGGTAAACATCCACGATCCAATTGGTTGGTGGCATAGGCAGGTCATCAGAGGCAGTTGTGGCAGTGTGGAACATATAAGCGCCGGCGGGGTATGAGAAGATGAGGCGGTACTTAGCCAAGATGGGACGCCAGGATTTTCCGAGGTCGCTATTCCAGCGGGGTAAAACAATAATAGCCCGGGTGTTATACGGGGACTCCTGACGCTGAGCTTCGAAGTGCTCGAGTATAGGCAGGGCAGACTCATCATACGGGGGGGGGATAAACACTGTATGGCCGACAGCCGATGTAGCAGTAAACGGATTATCGCGCGAACAAAAATTCGGGCAAACCGCGTCAAACGCAGAAGCGCAAGCATCAAGGGTAACTGGGCCATATTTAAAATTAAGGCGGGCAAACTCATCACGGTCAAAGGCTGTAGAGTCGGGTGGGCAGGCCGTTGGGCGGGCAGGTTTGGTTTTAGTGGCAGGCACTGTGAGATTCAGATGTGACGTAAATGTGCCCTACTGGTGACGAACGACGACATACGGGGACGATACGGGACGGACGAGGGACGTGGATTTCATACCCAGTAGCGACGACTATCGCGCGCGACCTGTAAAGTACTATATGAATTTCTCGTTTCCATAATTTCATCAAATTGATATGCGCACGCGGGCTCGCGTGTCGCCCGCCGACGCGGAGCACCCGGGCTAAGTACAGGCGGATGTACGCACTCATTGCACATCGCCGCACATCGCTGCACATCGCTGCACACCGCAGGGTCGCTGGCGTCGCAGTGCGCCACGCTGGCGGGCCGCGTCCCCGGCCCCTGCCAAGGAGTAATCACGATAAGTACTGGCACGGCCGACTCTCGCACAGCAATGGTGCTTAGTTCGCGCGTAGCGTTGCGGCACATCATGCATGTGCCGGCAGGGTGCCGGGAGTGCGTGGCAAACCATGATCGCAGGCTGCCGGCATGCGGTCATGGCTTGCGCGGCAGTCCCGGCGGAGGTGTGGGCCGGTGTCGCGGAGGCGCTTTTATTACATTGCTGGGCTTCACTTCGCCGTTGTGGGCGGTGCCCACCACAAAACAGCTCCTGCCTAATGTTCTATACATATGAAATTCAGACTTTAGGGGGGCGGCTAGGGCACCTTCGTGAGGTCTGCCACAGTTGGAAGCCGCGCCAAGTGTTCCCTGGAAGCTGTGAGGATACTGTGCCTCCTTGGGCTTACCGTTGGGAAATACCCCTCGCGCCACTTATGAATGGGTTCCATGTGCGCAAGCCTTGGCGGGGAAGTCGCGGTCCACGTCAAAGGGGCATAGGGGAGGAAAGACCCCACGTGGTGCGTGCTCCCGGGGATTGCAGCTCTGTCTGTCTCCCACTTGTGGGCTTCCTTTGTGATGTCGGACAGGAACCGGCTGAATCTGTCCGTCTGAATCCATGTGTGGGTGAGGGCTTCTTGCACCACGCGTGCGGTCAGCCGCATGAGTTGGAACAGCGGGAACTGCTCCGCATGGGCCCCAGCGAGGAGAGGCTCCATAGCCCCGTCATCATCGTGCTCGACGAGTACAGCCGCCTGCTTCGCAACGATCTCGAGCATATCCTCGGCGCCTTGCAGCCACACCGAATCCGAACCGCGGAGGTATGTGAGACAAGGCAACGAGTGTGTCGACTCGACAGTCAACGGGACTGAAGAGGAGGCCCCGTCATGCGCAGGCACCGGCACGCAGGGCTCGGCCGCGCTCTCAGGAGTTATCTCGTTCACTGGGGGCAAGCCAATAGGCATAGTCTCAGGGATGGGGGACAGACTCGGCCAGTAAGAAAGATCATCGATTGATTTACATTTCGACATCGAATCTAAACTGGCCCCAAACCGTCATTGACCGGCAGGGCGGTTCAAGTTCAGCTTAGTGATACCTTTAGCTGCCTTGTTGGCAGCCACTTTCTGGCGCCAAGCTTGCTTGTCAGCCTCGCTCGTCGACGAGCATTTCATGATGGAGTGGTCCATTCGGCCGCAGCCATCGCATTTGCCGTCATAGCGGTCATAGCCAGAAAGGCGGGGGGTGGCGGGTGTGGGGGTGAGATGGGGGTGAGGGGGGGTGGATGGGCCTGCGGGGAGAAACGGGCCAGCACCCGGACGGATGTAGCGGTGCGGGGGGGCATCGGCAGTATATTTGCGTTTGCCGTTGGCGGCAGCGGCGAACTCGAGATCAATGGCCTCAAGGTGGCGGCAGATGGTGGAGTAGGAGTCGATCGGCTCGTCAGCGCGACGGCTCGCAGCCTCGAGGGCGACTTGAGCCGAGTGGGGTAGGCACGCTTGGATGACGCCAACGACGGTGAATTCGTCGTACCGACGATGTACGGGGAGCAGGTCGAAGGTGCGCCGCAGGTGTTGGGCGAGCTTGATGGCGGTGCCCGGCAGGTGGGGGTGGTTAGGGGCGATGCGCAGGGCAGTGGCGTAACGCATGATGACGCCAGGCAGGTTGGAGTTGGAGTGGAAGCATGCCACGAGCTTGGACTGGAAGTCGTCGATGTCTGCGAAGATGGTGGAGACGCTCACGCCGGGCGCGACTTCGCGGGACACGGGGGGGTTGTCGGCAGTTAGGCCGCGATAGGCCATGCCAGCGTCCGACTCTGGAGGGAACTGGCGGAGTATCCATGCCTCAAGAGCGGGGGTCCAGTAGATGCCGGCGATGAGCTCACGGAGTTCTGTAAAAAAGGCGATGAGTTGGCGGACTTCACGGCGGTCGCCGAGGATGCGGGAGGCGTTGATGATGTCTCGAGTCGGGACGCGGGTTTTAGTTTTGGCGAGCTCCACCTGGATGACGCGGGCAACATGGGTGTCGATTTCCATGGCCTCGAAGCCCGCGGCAGCAGCGGCAGCGGCGGCGGCGGCGTGGTCAGCCATAGTAGCGGCGGCGGCGGCGCGGCGGGTGACGGGCATACGCAGTGGAAACGCAGCGGGGGATCTTTAACCAGAGCTCAGCGAAACCAATGTAAGCTTTAGGCGAGAGACTGTAACATAGGCAAGGAAAAGGTTTGCAGCAAAGGAAATTGTTACAGTTTGCCAAGGCATACACGGCTTTTGTACCACTATCCGTTTGGCTGTCGGTTTGCATGTAGGCATTTAGGTTCATGTATGCAATCTAGGCTTGCTGTCATCATGGGGTCATCGGGTTGCTATGGCTGGTGAAAGCATGGCATGTGGCGAGCATGTGGCAAGCATGTGGCAAGCATGTGACATGCACGTGGCAAGCATGTGGCGAGCATGTGACATGCATGTGGCAAGCATATCTGTGTGGGTGGGTGAGCAGCTTAGTTGCGTGTTGTTGTGTTAGTATAAGGGAGTGAGTGGTGTGAGTATGACGGTATAGGTGTGTGGGTATAGGTAGGTATAGGTGGATATATAGGTAGGTATAGGTAACGCTAACATCACGGGTCTCCCTCAAGGCGGCGGAAGGCCTCCAGTTGCGCTGCCATCTCCGGTTCCGGCGAGATTTGTTCCGTGCACGCGCGCCATCGCGGCAGCTATCTGCCACGCATTGATGACATGAGCCGAGGTGAGGCCCGCCTGCTCGCCACCAGCTGCTTGAAGCTACACATGCTGCCCTTGTGCGGTGTTGGCGATGTCCTGCATGGGGTGGCGAGTGTCGCGGCGTTTTGGGTTTCAGTCGGTCGACATAGCCATCGTCGGGTCAATAGCAGTCGCCTTAGGGTTCGTCGCGGCCCGCCGTTTCGTCCCGCCTACCAGTGCTCGGGTCTCCTTAGCCCTAGCCAGGGAGTCCTCGGCCTCGGCCAGATACTGGTCCACCCTCTCGACCACGTCTGCCGTTGCCGAAACGGTCTCGTCGATGTCGTCCTGACACGGTAGGTCGTCCATCACTCGTCGAAACGGGGTCCGCCTAACCGCGCCTAACACGGTACTTGTACTGTATCCGTACTCAATTTTACTGTACGATTACTGTATTCCGTATCACCCCGCGCCTTACCGCGCCTATATCCTCTTTCAGTCAGCTTATCTCGGCGGTGGTCGCGAGTACCCGCGCCGCCATGACTGCCATGGCAGTACCCGTACGCAAATGGTACGTGATATGACGGCGTACCAGTACCGGAACTGCCCTTTTTGTAATTCACACCAGTACTAGTACCAGTAACAGGCCGTTTTTAGGCGGCTTGCTACTGTGTTGATTTTCTAATTCTGGGGAACTGCCCTTTTTGTAATTCACACCAGTACCGGGATATCGTGCATGAACTAGTTATGCAATGCTGTCGCACACTGCACACTGCTGCACACTGCTGCACTGCGGCGCACACTGTCGCACACTGCACACTGTTGCACACTGCGCACTGCGGCGCACACTGTCGCACACTGCACACTGCGCTAGTACTGCTGTACTATAATAGAATCCTTTATGCGGGCCGCGCGCACCGCGTCCATCACACAACAAACTTCCTCACCCACCCCGAGCTGCACATAGCGCGCTTGCCCCCAGTGCGCGCGGCCACTGCGCATCACGCCCCCCGGAGGGCAAACCGTACCCCATGGGTACACATTACTGGCGGTAGTCGGGCAGGTGGTGCGTGCCCACAGTGGTCAACATCGGCTGTGCACTCGGCCGCATCAGGTACGGACGCCGCCCTTTTTGCCCCACTCACTCACTGCAGCCCACCCACGCCAAACATAATCGGAGACATCTCGGCACCGATCCCACCCGACACGCACCCGATATCGCTAGAGGGAGGGGAAGCTGAGGTCGTTGCCGTGGCGGATTTTGGAGTTCCTCCGTTGTTCTCTCGCATCGTCCGTTGATGCTACAGCGGGTTGGAGGCTGAAAACCCTTCGCGCCGACGCAGCGCCCCAACGATATGGCGCGACGCGAGAACTGCGCTCGGTGCGTTCTGGCCGTTTCGGCCACCAGCCCGCCGCCTCCGAATTCTGCCGGAAGTGTGGCAAGTTCACCACAGTAGACGGCCTACCAGTGGTAGGCGAGGAGGCGTTGGTCTCGGCGGTGACCGATGCGATGTACGACCGCATGAACGGCCACGGCTACCACATGAAGCTGCCAACTGGCTACTCAGTGGGCCCAAGTGATCCAAAGGCATGGCCCTTCCTCACTGCCTTCGATGTTCCCAAAGTATACGCAATGCGCGAGCTGCATGCGCTGTGCGAGGCGCATTTTATGCACCCGATGGACGATAGCGATGCTTTGCGCGATGTGATGGGCTGGGATTCAGCGCACCAATCCCGCCACCGCTTCCCATAGAGACGGGTGGCTATGTATTCCAGTGGGAGGCACTGCCGGGCAAGAGCGAGGCAGACTAGCTGGAACAGTAGGCGCTCCGAGCTGTGCGCTCAGAGCGTGCGCGTGAGCGGGGTGAGCGCGTTCGGAAGCTGCGCGCTACGGAGTGGCAGGAGCGCATGGAGCGAGAGCAGTGAGCGGGTATCTCAGACAACACCAGCGAAGGCGACTATTCAGCGCCTCGCACATCGGCGCAGTTCTGAAAGCTACGACAGCATTGACAGCTGGGATGCGGTAAAGTGCGGGCCATATGAAAAGAAGTACTTCATGCAGTGGAGGGCGGGGCGCGAAGCAACGATGGAGGCGGGAGGCGAGGCGTTCAACATCGGTGAGGGGGCTGAGGGCAGCGGTGAGCCGAGCACCTGCCGCTCATGTGACATGGTTGTCTCTGGAAAATCCAGTAAGGGCGAGAAGGGGAAGGGACACGCTCACTAGATGTAATTAATGCATTCACATCTTCCTTCGCTTCGTCGCCGCTTTCTCTGCCATCTCTACCTTCACGGCACACGCCTTTGCCTTGTGCAGGTGGGGCTGTGCACGATGGGCTGGTCCATGCATGTCACGGTGGTGCGCGATCAGGGTGCTGCGCGTCGTGACTTGGCCAGTCCTGGAGAGCATCACCGTGCCGGACTTGAGCAGGTGATGGGGCTGTTGGTTGCTGCCGTTGCGGAAGCCCTCCTTGATCTCCATGTTTGCAGTGCTCCATGCACTGAGCACTCAGTGCGTCAAGGTTGCCGTGCAGTTCTATCCATCGGGAAATTGCCGTCATGCAACTTCATGCACGGAGTGATGTCCTTTGCTGCTGCGATGTCCATGAAGGCTGCGAAGAATACCTCCGTAGCTGCCATCAGCTTGTAGGTCAAGGTAACTTATTTCGTTGTCGCTGAGCGCCACCTCAAAAAAAGCGCGATGACTTCGCCTCCCGTTGTGTTTGCAGTTGATGCGTGCTATCAACGCCTATGAGCACTGGACTGTGGGAGGGCCCGATCAACACTGTCTTCCAGCAGGACTTTGTCTTCCCGCCCAGGATTGTGCATGGCAGACTTGTCACATATACATGGACAGAGGCCATCAGCATTGCCGGCAGGGGGCGGCGGCAAAGGGCCGCTGGTGACGCTGTGCCGATCGAGGCAGATGATCAGATGATGGGCCACCTGTGTTATATATTATTGCTGAAGCATCTTACATGCATGTTGTTGTTGCTTTCCTGCACTTTGCGCTGATGCTGACAGTGCAGCCCGGCACGGGTGGTGCTCCTACTTGAAGCACTCCCATGCCTACGACATCGCCGCACTGGATGAGGATGATGGCGGTGTTGATGCCATGCAGTAGTAGCATATACGCAGCAACCGTGGCGTGTGTGAATTGAGCATATCCATATGTTGCGGGAGCAGTTGCGTAGTATGGCAGGCGCATGATTACAAATAGGCGTCGGTTGGGTATGGGGTTTCCAAATGTAATGTTAAGCAATACTATCTTACGAAACATGGCCAATCTGCATTATGCTTGCACATGCCTGCTTCACTGATTTTCCTGACACACTCACAACATTTTTTTCTTTATACTGACAACATCGGTCAATGTTACGCCCGGATGCCGCGGTGTACTGCAGTATCGTCGCGAGCAAGTATTGTCAACCGATGTTGACACAAAAGCTTGCATTTGTCTTTGCCGTTATACACATACATCTGTACTTTTGTGAATTTCATGTCATTTGTGGTATGTATGTTGATATGCATGTAATCTGTTCAGCAATAAGATTAATGTGAAACGCGTTGTGCATTACATACAACAACAGATGCATCGTAGTGTCATTGATAATGTTATTGTGACGCCCCGGGTACCGGGGTACCATTACTACTCGAGACTGATGCAATGATATAAAGTACGTGATGAGCCACCAGCCGCGCGCGCACTTTCACTCATCGGCACTTCCTCTTCACCTATTTATGCTGACCGCTTCGCATGAAGAGCAGATCGCCCTGCTCGCCCCCCGTGCCACCATGGCCTCCGTCAGCACCTTCCATGCCGCTGCCGGGACGGATGACGCGTCGTGGGAAGATATCATGCTGCCGAGAGGAGCACGCGAGCCCCCGCCTGTCCCGCGCGGCCCGCCCCTGCGCTACTACCTCACGACAGTCAGCGCCGATGACACGTCGAGCGTTTTTGCCTGGTCAAGCTGAACGGCCCGTCTGCCCACCCTAATTGACCGTGGAGGAGGAGCAAGCCGCCTTGCTTAAATCGATGAAGCCGACGCATGCAGCAAGGGTTCTTTGCATCCCTAGTGCAAAGGTGCGCTTGCCGGCCGGTTTACCTGCTCATCGTGTAGCTAGCTGTTGATGTTGTCGCTGCCCGAGCGAGTGTCGGCGACTAAGTGTTTTTTCTTTCATCACTACCGCAGTCCGGAATCGACCAGAACGGCGCTCCGGTGCAAGACCTGTCTACCGGCTACAGCCCCCCTCCCCCGCTCGCTCGACGAGCTCATGTTCCCCGTGCGGCTAGATCCCCGGCGCTTCAGGACGCTACTGCGAGGATGCAGGCTGGACGCCAGAGGAAGCAAGCGCAACGGGAGCGCGCGGCGGCATCATGCCAGCCCCGTCAAACAAGCTCCCTAGCCGCGGGGCGCAGCAGATGGCAGCAGCTGCCATGAATAGCAACAAGGGGCAGTCAGCACCCGAGCCGACAGCGGGCATAACACCACGTGCCGGCGCCAGGAAGAGGCCGGCGGCAGCGGAGCCAGCCGGCCGCAGGCCAGGGGGGGCGGGCACGGGCCGGGGGCGGTAGTAGACCCATTGTAATTAAATCTCTAGTATTTCCCTAATACTTTATGCAGTTGCCGACCCCTCCGCCATAAATCCGAAAATGTCCGGTGCCTTGACGTTAAATTTGCCAGCTAGGAGTAGGCGCGCCCATGTCCGCTTAACCACACCCCGAAGCTCGACGCTCATTGGCCGCTGATCCAGCCTGGCACCTCACCTTTATTAAATCACAAAACCAACCGTGACTACCGTGTAATGCATTTTTGCAGCCTTTGTTGTGTATCATCACTCGTCATCACGCGGGTATCATCCGCGCGTACTCGTGAGGAGGCGCGCGCCTAATAGCAGATATGAAGGGCGGCGATTCCCGTAAAGTACAGTGACTCGTGTACTCGTCTCGTACTTTGTGCACTCGTGACTACCGAGTACCCGCTACTCGCTATAGTACTTTGATGCAGGGCTCCGCTGCCGTACTCATCCTTACCGCCAAGTTTAAAGTACTGTGACGCCTAACGTTAGGCGCGATATATACAGGCGACTACTCGCGCCTGGTAGTCGTTAAGCGCGGTTAAGCGGACCCCGTTTCGACGAGTGATGGTCAACAGCATGTCTTGGTAGGGTGTTGTTGGCTCGCAAAGCGTATCTTCCTCGGCATCGTGTAGCTAACTGCGACCTTCCGCTCCCCATAGTTAGCGATCACCGCGGCTTCTAACGGCAGGTAGCCTGCCCAACAGACCGCGGCGGACTTCAGTGCATGGTCCAGGCGCTGCCCCGCTGGAGGCCGGAGCTGTCCACGAGAAGAAACTTGAACAACATGATGATCAGCTCCTTCTCCTTGATGAGCCTCTTCTTGTGCAGTCTCCTGAATGCCTTGGTTGCCTTGTCCTTGAAATGCTTGAGCACCTGCATAATAAATATAACGTCCAATGGTTGCAGGAAGTGGCTGGCGTGTGGAGGTAGTGGGACGATGATGACATGGTTGTCGACAAAGAGCTGAAGGACCTCCGGGTTGATGTGCGCTCCCAAGTTGTCCATGATCAAGATCATGGGCGTCTCTGTTGAGCGCTTGTCTACTGTCCAAGGTAAGAAAATGTCCTTGACCCACTTGAGAAAGATTGCTCTGTCCATCCACGCGTTGTCCTGGTGGGTGATCTGAATTTCTGCCATCCCTGCATCGACAAACACTTGCTTCATGTCGGCGTCCTTCTTCCATGTCGGGTCGCGCTCCTTCCCTTTTACCACAAAGAGCGGTGGCATCGTGGAGCCATCGGAAAAGATGGTAAGCAGTGCGGTAAGGCCGAAACGGCATGTCTTGTTGCGCATGTGTCCGCCTGGTGCCGGGGGTAATATAGGCACATTTCTTCTTCCCGGCTGCATGCAAACCGGTCTCATTTAGATTGCAAATGTTCATGAATGGCAGGCTAGGAAACTTCCTGAAGATCTCCTCCAGCGCGTCACAGAACTCTTTCACATCGCTCTGCCGGACATTGAAGCGCGCCTCGTCAAGATTGTCGACAGTGCGCCCACGCAGGCGATTGTGGCGGCGCTCCATGAAGCTGCGCATCCAGCGGTTGGGCGGGCCTTCCTCGTGCGGCAGTCTCACCCCTTGACACACGCAGTAGGCAAAACTGTCGTGAAAACACAGAGGCAATAGAGAAGAAAGAAACAATGGTTACAACGTTGTCACCACCCGCCGCTATTTATGTGTCTGGCTATCTCGTAGCTAGCCACCACCAAGAGGCACGCGCACTGCTAAGCGCGTAACCGTGGAGAGCCGTGCCTCGAAGTGTCGAACAGGAGGTCGTCGCTTAGAGACCTCCGCACAAGTAGTTGACACATCAGTTTATACACAAGTATACAACTGATGTTACAAAGGCATGTGCATTATAAATATATGCCCGCTACGGGTACGCACATGCGTATTATCCCGTAACTACTACTGCACAGTGTACCGGTACAAGTAGTAGAACTCATCTCATGATTCATCATCCACCAGTGCTCGTATTGTGGCGCGTGACACACGCGCGC
>VCJN01001545.1:0-50528 GCA_006384855.1 Tetraselmis striata
CGCCCGCCCGGGCATGCTGTGCGTTGGCGCATGGCGTGGCATGGCATGGTGTCCACGGGGGGCGGTGGATGGGTGGGGGGGGGGGAAGATCGTCCAAAACAAGTGGGTTCGTCCAAAACATACCGGGATGACGCTCTGTGTGACGTCGTCTTGGATGACCCCCCGACGGAGCAAGAGAGCTACGTTTACCTGGAGATTCATCAGAAAACACCGCGAACACAGCACGGGATCGCAGGCCAACTGGATGGCGCAGAACAGTCCAGTATCTCTGTGCCTGCGGATCCAAGCACATGCCACACGTATGTTAATCACTTGATGCGGCTAATCGTGTTGCAAGATGGGCGGAACAAACACCGGGAGGCCGATGTTCGCCACCCATGGCGTACTCTATTGACCAAACCAGTAACACTAACAAGTGCTGGTTCCGTTGGAGGCCGCGCCGGCTGCAGTCTCGTTAACGATCCCGGAGAGAGCTACTCGCGATGTCGGGGTTGCCTCATTCCGCTTGGATTGAACAAAGGAGGCGTGTCATCTCCGCAACGCTTGCGCCCTAAGGGTGGCCAATTTCAGTGCTAAGCGTCGCCGTACCGCGTCGGCAGGAGCGCTTCTACTTTGGCGACACGGTGCTGCCGCTGTTTGAGAGCGGCATCCCGCTGCTGCGCGTGACGCTGGAGGACCTCCCGGACGCCGACAACGTGCGTCCAGCCGACAACCCCCCCCCCCCCCCCCCCCATCCCACACACACGCACACATCCCCCCTCCCCTTGTCCTATCCATAAAACACACACACACACATCCCCCCTCCCCTTGTTCTATCCATAAAACACACACACACACACACACACTTATGCAGGCATCTTCTCCCTCTCGCTGGCACTAAATCGCCGTCATGGCAGTCATCTCAATGAGAGTCTGAGCACCCTCCCTCTCATGATATCTCTTGCCCCCCCCCCCCCCCCCCCCCCCCCTTTTCCTCCCCCGGGGCCGCACACCATCATTGCATGCAAGCATATTAACCCTCTCGCTGGCACTACCTTCACTGCCGTCATGGTGGTCATCTCATCGAGAGGCTGATGCCCCCATCACCCACTCATCCCCCCCCCCCCCCCCCCCCCCCCCGCTCCTCCTGCCCCCGCTGCAGATCACCATTGCGTACCCGGACGAGGGCGCCTGGAAGCGCTTCCACTACCAGTTCGGGGACTACCCCGAGGTGCGACATGCGTCCCCTTCCCCTCCCGTCCCGCCCCTCTGGCATGGCACGCTGCCGACTCAACCCCCCCCCCCCCCCCCCCCTTATCCCACATACTACCAAACATTACCTTCGCCCGTATATGTAGCTATGAAGTCAGACGGTCACACGCATCTTCATGCCGGCGCACCTATTCATCTCGAATGTACCCGTACCTAGGCCGCATGCAGCCCCTGCCTGTCGGATTGGAGGCTCGCATTCCAGGCTTTAACAAGTCCGCGTCGGCATGCGGATGTCTACTGCCATCTGCAACCTTATGACCTGGTAGCTACATGCCGCTATGTGTGTGCGTGGGTGTGGGTGTGTGATGAGGGGGGTGCACACCCAATAGATTCACATCCACATTCACACATACAACACCAGATAATACATTCACATTCATTTTCACATTCAGATATAGAATACAATACATTCACCAAATCGTTCGTGCTCGCATTCATATTCGCATTCGCATTCACATGTGCCGTCGTTTTTGTTTACCTTTGTCCCCCGGCGGCATCCGCCCGTCTGCAAATGCTCCTTTAACCACGACGGCATCCGCAGCGCCGGATGGTGTATGTAGGCTGTTGCGAATCTCGAGCCCCCCCCCCCCCCCCCTTCTTCTCCCACTCCCCCAGTCATTTGTGCCTCCGCTCGTGCCCGCCGCATCCCAATGGTGCTTACCTCCTCTGGACGCACCGGCGGCCGCCCTCGCCCGGTCCACCACGACGCGCCGCTCGGGCGGTGCGCCACACGCAACTCACATCACCAGCGCCCCGCAGGTGATCTGCACCAAGGTGCGCGACGGCGACAAGCGCATCGTGCGCCTCAAGGTGCGCCCCCCCCCCCCCCCCCCCCCACTTTGCGACCCCTCCGCCCCTTTTCCCCTCCTGGGTGTGGAACCGCGGGGCTCACGGCTGCGCGGTGTGGTGCCGTGGTGTTGCGTGGCTGTGCAGGAGGGGGAGCCCAAGGGGCGGCACGTGGTGATCGTGGACGACCTGGTGCAGTCGGGCGGCACGCTGATCGAGTGCCAGCGGCTGCTGGCCACGCTGGGCGCCAAGCACGGTACCCCCTCCCCTCCCCCCTTGTACAGACAGGTTCTCCTTTGAGGTCCCTCCAAGTACAGACAGGTTTATGACATGACAGTACTATCGGGCAATACCAGAATCTCACCCGTAGTCTCACTGGCCCCGTGCCCCATCCAGCTCAAATTGATGCAAGAGTAGCAATGCTTTGGGTCGCGGTTTGTTTATTGTCGTGTTTACCCCCCCCCCCCCCCCCCCCCCCCCGGCGGGGGTGAATAGACTAAGTTGTATTTGTCTGGAAACATACCGGAAGACACTTCGATTACCACCTAGATCTCCCGGCTCCATGCTGCAAGAGAACCATTTTCTTTAACGCGCGAGCTCAATGAAATGGTGCCGTAGGGTCACTCTCACCGTCTCCGCTGAGCGCCCCCCGGTAGCAGTCTGCCCCTATCGTTCGCGCTTTCGGTCGCCGGTGAGCTGACCTGCGGGCGGGGCGCCGTGCTGCTGCCGCAGTGAGCGCCTACGTCACGCACGGCGTGTTCCCCAACAACTCCCACCAGCGCTTTGTGGCCGACAATGGAGGTGCCCCCCCCTCCCCCCGCTTCCCCCCTCCCTCCATATCAATTCCCCTCTTGATCGTCAATGGAGGCTCAAGGAGGTCCCAACAACGCTGACCCCCCTCTCCCCCTCTTGGTCCTTTTCCCCGGCCGCCGACCCCCTGGTGTCGGCACAGGCGGCGCCTCGGAAGGCTTTGCCAACTTTTGGATCACCGACTCGTGCCCGCTGACCGTCGAGGCGGTGGCCCAGCGGCGGCCTTTTCAGGTGCTCAGCCTCGCCAAGGTCATCTCGGCGACGCTGCAGATCTGAGCGCCCCCCCCCCCCCCCCCCCTCTCCCCGCTCGTCCTTCCCCCAACGCCAGTCCCTAAACATCCTCGGGGCGGTCCTGCCTAGCCAACTCCCCCCCATTCTCCCCCTGAACAAAAGGCAAGCGCCGCCTCCACAATGTAACGACGCTACCTGTACCAGCAGAAGCGCCGCCAAGCTGTTCTTACATCTGTACGTGACGCATCCGCCGCAGCCGCCGTTTGCAGTAGTTTCCCCTCAACGGCCGTACTCGCACGGCTGTATATATATATATATATATATATATATATATATATATATCGACAATGGGGGGCGCTGGATAGGCGCGCTGCCCGCTGAATTATATATGGGAATTGAAATTTGTTACAGGTTTATTCCCGGGCGAACCAGGCCAGCTGTCTTTCATAATTTGTAAGGCTGTGTTCGTTTTCATAATCGGGGGATTTGAGGCCTGTTGAGGCCCAGCCCTACCATGTACCCAAGGCGATACCCTGGCAAGTGACCGCATGGAATGCAGATAAAGCTCTATTTTGGCCGCAGCCGCAGTGGTAGTACCGCCAGTTTTGCGAAAGTGCTCGCCCGCGTACAAACCGCCGACGCGCAGCGCGAGTTTGTGAATATGTTTGCGATGTTATAGTTGGGTTCTGGCGTGCCGGACACGTCCATCGCATTCATACGCTCACAAAACATCGCACCCTCGTGACCTCGGCACGGCGGATTCATCCTTGACATTGAACGGCGGAACGCGAACCGATGGGTGTCGTAGCAAGAGATCAACCACCGCCGTTAGGTGTTCTCCGCAGACATGGAATCACGTCTACGTATCACAGATGGAAGAGCGCGGCCAGAAACGGATGCGAGGGTTGATTATCGGCCGATGTAGAATTGTGAGTTGAGAAGTGCGGGGAAATCAACTGTGGCCTGGTGTATCACATAAAGACAGTGCAGCGGCTGTCCCTTATATGTGCGGAGCGGGGCCCGTTGCGCCATTCAGGAGCCACGGCCGGGAAACTGTCCATAACGCTGCATGCGATCGTCCCTCACCCCGAAGTACATGTTCAACCTGCTGGAAACCCATATACTGTAATGTCAAGGGTCTAACACAACTCGGGCGATTGAAATCGAGTTTGGTTACAACGTGCTAGTCTGCTGCTCTCCACCGCCCTTGCTGAGTTCTTCTTGGGGCCTGCTATCTATAACTACCGTAGTAGGGAACTCTTGTAGTGTAATCACAGCTCAAGCCTCCGGCCATCCTTCTTTGTTTCCATCCCCGCCTCCTTCCATCACGAGTAGCTGTGTTATTTTCCGGATATTCACGGCAACCGCAAAGTGCGGGTGACTACCGCTGATTGGCAGTACGGAGGTCACTTCTACGTAATAATGTCGTAGTACTCGCCACACCCCGTATAAAATACTTTCCTACACATTGGTAATCTACCGGGCCCGCGCGATGTTACGGTCGCCGTGCATCTTGGCTCCACCTGCCGCCGTGGCGGAAAATGTCCCGCCAGGTCGACGATGCGCTGATCTCCCCACTATTCCCGTTGCGGCGGTTTGCTGGCCTCGCCCGCGATCCGCCGTTGCTGCCGCAATCTCGCCCGCATGAGCTATCCTCGTAAGGGGCCGGAAGGGCGATTGCATAGTTTCAGGCCTCGCCTATCCAGCTCTTCATCATAGCCTCTGAAACCTTCCCGGGATGCACCACATAGCGGACGCTGTCGCCCACCTGGACGACGCAGAACGAGTAGCCCCCGTGCCAGATGGCATCCACCCGCTTCAACTTCCTGCAGTCGCCCCGCAAGCGAAGGCGCTGGTACGCGTCCTGGAGGCTCAATCCCGCAGGGCTGGACACCCCGGGAGCGGGCGTGTCGAGCGCAGTCCAGTTCACCGCCTGGGCGGCCCTGTCGTCCCCGCCGTCGACGTCGCCTTCTAGCACCGATCCGGCCAGCACGGCGTAGCGCACACCGCCGTTTCCTAGATGGAATACGACGGTCTCGTCCCTGGGCTTGAGCCACATCCGGACGGTGCCTCCGGCGGTCGTGGCTCGGGAGCTGCTCTTGTAGAGGTGGGCGGCCTTGGGGGCGCCGTACACGACGGCGGCACAGGCCGCCGCGGTGCCCGCCACGGCCACAGCAGCCGGGGCAGCCGCCGCCGCCCCTGCCGCATTCAAAACACTGCCGATGCCGAACTGGGCTACGTTGACTACTCCGCTGCCACTGATCGTGGCGCCTGCGAAGTTAACAGCGTTAATTGCGGCTCCGGGCCCACCCGCGACTACCCCTGCCTCGGGCATGAACATCCACGCGGCGGCCAGGGCGCCTCCTGCGGCTGCTAGCAGCGGTACTGATATGGTAACTGACGGATAGTCGGATACGAAGACCGTGGTAGCGGCGGTGTGGCAGCGAAGGGGGCTGGCAGGAGGTGGCGTGCTGCTGTTGAGTTGTGGCAGTCGCTTGCCGGTCCTTCGGGCTTGATGGTAGTCGACGACAGCATTTATAGTAGTCCTTCGTAGGTACCAGTAGATTGTGTCGGGCAGCGTCTGACGTCGCGGGGGACCTCCTGCCAGCGACGAGCGGGCGCTTGCCGCCGGATCAATGATGTGCTGCGAGGTGTCGATGGGCGCGTGTAGCGACTCTATTGCAAGTCCGCCGAGTATATCCCTGGCCTGGATATCATCGCTACTCCTATGTAATCATATCCAGCGATGTCATCGCTACTCCTGATCTTCCTGATATTCCTGATCGCCTATTCCAGCTAGCTCAGCATATGTAACTGATTATTTCATATCATCACTACTGATTCTGGATCCTCGACACAGGAATGAAGAATTAGAGAATAGAATGAAGGTCGGAACTGGTACAGGTAAGGATTAAAAAAAAAATCTCACAGTTTGTTTTCTTGAGAGCATTATAATTGTTCGCAACCGGCAGAACAGATGGATGCAAGGTGGCGTTTGGCTTCTTGGGTACATATACAATTTTAATAACGGTTCATTAATCAATAAGCGAGTATAACCGTCGATGTGTGCAGAGCGAACCGGCGGTTCAAATAATAAAGCGGGCCCGCCACGTCTGCAGGCCGCGGGCGGGGCGCGCAAGCGCCAACAAGCGGGGGGCCCAATCAGTCTGAAGCAGTGGCGCCGCGCGCGCGGTCAGTCGGACGCGCACTCGCTGTCGTGCGGGCCGCGGGATCAATGATGTGCTGCGGGTGCTGGGCGTGTGTACTTTTAGCGCTATTTATAGTAAAATTTTTACTTACCGTAGTCAATGATTCCGGATCATTGCAAGATGAATGAAAGGCTACCACGTTGTGTGTCATGATCACGGTTTGTTTTTCTTTTTCGAAAACTGTGATTGTGACATATTTCAAATATTCGCTACCGGCGGTATGGGGAGTCAATAGTGCGGGTCTCGTCCGTTAGTGTTGGAAATTCCATCACTGGCCTCTAATTAGTCTTGCAGAATGCTTCGGCAATAATTTGCTTGTTGACTATAACGGAGCGGAGCGGCCGACCTCCAAGCTATCCCGCATTACTCGGACTTCCCCTTGCACTCCATGCGGAAAGTCCAGGAAACCATGAGCCACCGCATTCACACGGTCCGCTTCGCAAAGCTTGTTGCGCGTATGCCTACAAGCAGCCCTGACAGTAACCGCTTCCGGGGCCGCCTCTTACGCCCTGCGACAACGTTCCTGGTGACTGATCCTCCAAGTGAGGGTCGCCTTGGTGAAGTTCGTGAGCGTTCCCCGGAGTACTACGATTCCATGTTCCGCGTTGCCGCCTGCCCCATTTGGCCTTCCGGCGGCTCCTGTCCTCTCCCTTGGCGAGCCTTGCCCTTGTGCTTTTTGCTCCTTCTCGGTACAAGGTATGCTGGCCCGTTTTGAAGAAGTTGGCGTTGAATTCACTCCTTCAGCTTGGGCGGTCGTGTACGCTGATCACGTGGCACGTTGCTCTGGGGGCGACTCCAATCACGCCGCACACGAGTGGGCGGCACATGGCCTACTTTCCGACGTTTGCCACGACGTGAAGTCCGCGGTGGGCGTAGTGGGTGTCCAGATCCTCACGGACCCGTCGGTGCTTGTTTCTCTTCCGAAGGACAGCGACGGCCGGCCGGCCGATGTTGGGCATTTTGGGTATGGTGGTATCCGCGGGAACACGGTTGCTGTCGATACCACCTACCATTGCCCCTATCCTCGGCGTGTCAAGCTCGGATCCAACGACCGCATTGCGGGTTGCAGAGCGCCACAAAAATCGGCCAGAATGATGACGAGGGTATCCGAAACGCTGCTCGCATGCTTCGCTTTGTTCCTTTCGCCGTTTCCGAGTTCGGCTCGCTGGCCCCGCACGCGGAGGCCTTCTCGGTGGAGCTCGCGAAAGCTAGCCACACACACTGGCCCAAAAATCGGCCAGCTCTTGTTTGCGTGGCGCCGCAGTTTCTCCTTGCTCATCAACATGGCACAGCATGCAGACAACATTCTCGACGGGGTCGAGGCCGCGCGCGCGGCACGTGATGGAGCTCCTGCGCCAGCGTCGCATCGCTTGTCGGCATGTGTTGATATGACCCGCCGGGTCATTGGTTGCAAGCGTCCTCGCCGCGGCTGATGGCCTACCCCGGGGCGGTGGTTTCTTGGATTCCTGGCAGCTTGGCGACTTCTTGGTTACCTTGGCTCTCCCTTGGTTCTTGGCTCCCTGTCCTCCTGCTCGACCTTGGTTTCAGGCTTGTGTCTCTCTTTTATTTGTTGGCAACCTTTCATTGTTGCTATTAGTTCTGTTTTGTAGTGCGCATATGTTAAAGCACTAATGTAAAAATACTATTAATAACGGAGCGTCGCCTACCCAGGGCTTTCCGTAACTGGATCGCTGTCTAAACGGCCGGCGTAGAGACGCTGCAAGGGTTTCACTAATGCCAGTCCTGTCCCGGGGTTGGGAAAAAAACATCGTCGCCCTTACGAGTAGCGTTTCGCTCGCTACAATAATAGATAAAAATAATGCGACAAATGTCAGCAATAACCGGCGATCCAGGCAGGGCGAACCGGCGGCCTCCTTGCTCAAAAAACAACGGCCTGTAAGTACGGTATGGGGCTGTATACGAGTATTTATTGATAGGTATTTGACTACAGACATATATATACATAGTAAGCGAAGACTAAAGCACTAAATGATGGCCTCAAAAGTACTCGTTCCTGTAGTGAAGGCGCGCTACTTGTACGTGCTGCGGGCGCCGCGGGCGGGGAGTCGGCGCGCGGGTCGCGCTCTCAAGTACTACCAGTTGCGACCACGCGTACATGTACAATGACTCGTACTCGTAGCGCCCGCGCGCGGTCTGCTGATGACTGCTCGCGCCCGCTCGTGCTGTGCCGCGAGCCAGTGACAGCAGCAGGCATCGCCGGATATACAAGCTCGGCGCACCGGCCACTCCGCACCAGAACTCAGTTTTCCGGCACCGACTCCACCCTCACGTAGTCGCCTGCGCGCCTCGCTATCTCTACGAAACCGTTGCGATCGCATCCGTCCACATGGCGACACTGGCTGTTGCCGGAGGTGCTCTGGTCCTCTCTTGTCTTTTCCCGAGGCCCAAGCTCTCACAGACAGTCGAGGCGGGCGGCGCAGCGATGAACAAGGTTGTCATCGCGGGTCAAATCGGTGACGGGGTAGTGAACATATATCAGTTCGGTATCGGCAGTGTGTCATATTTGGCTACAGCAGCGGCGGCGGCTGCCCCGGCTGCTGTGGCCGTGGCGGGCACCGCGGCGGCCGGTGCCGCCGTCGTGTACGGCGCCCCCAAGGCAGCCCACCTCTACAAGAGCAATTCCCGAGCCACGACCGCCAGCGGAACCGTCAGAATGTGGCTCAAGCCCAGGGACGAGACCGTCGTCTTCCAGCTGGGGAGCGGCGGTGTGCGCTACGCCGTTCTGGCGGGAGCGGTGCTGGAAGGCGACGTCGACGGCGGGGACGACGGGGCCCAGGTGGTGAACTGGACCACGCTCCACACGCCCGATCCCGGGGTGTCCAGCCCTGCGGGATTGAGGCTTCAAGACGCCTATCAGCGCCTCCGCTTATGGGGCGACTGCACGCGACTGAAGCGGGTGGACGCCGTCTGGCACGGGGGCTATTCGTTCTGCGTCGTCCAGGTGGGCGACAGCGTCCGCTACCTGGTGCACCCCGGGAAGGTTTCAGAGGCCGTGATGAAGGGCTGGATTGGCGAGGCAGCTGTCAACTAGAAGGCATGTGGGCACAACTAGGTAGACTGCAGCGCAAGAATGACAGGAGTACATATGTTTTGGCCACCCCGCGACTGTAAAAAGCGAATGTATTATAGTATGCTTCGCGCGACTAAGTTGCGTTTCATTTAATTTACAGATTCCAAAAATACATATTGTTATCAAAGCAGGGGCTCGTAGTTTTGCCAAACAGGTGACAGATCTCTTACAACGTTTGGCACAGTGGCCCAGGCCCCCATAATACGCAAGACAGGGCGCCGCACCTATTGCATTATTTCTATTCATTTACGACTATCGCATACCGGTACCGGGGTATCCGAACTACACCCGAATTTCCACGAAAACACGGTGTCCGGATGTGGTGGCCAGGTGGACGCTGTCGCCCGAGTGCAGCGTTTGGCTCATGGTGACAGTGCTGCGACACGGCACCCAATTGCCACATTTCCATCTCCGGCCCACTGGCCGTCACGCCCCCATCCTGGACGCCCGCTTGCGTGACTACCCACCATGTTGAACCCCCTCAACCACTGCACCCCAAGTAAGTAGCCCCCACGCCGGGCGCCAGGGCATACGGCCCCGTCCCGCACACGTACCGGCCCTAATTTAGAGCGCGCGTCGGTGCTGCACCGCGTCTCTTTTCGGTTTTGTGGCCACACACTCACCACGCCTGTCGACGGGGCAAAAAGTTTTTTATAGCACAACGGCCATTCCAGCGTGAGGTCAAAGGCTCCACCGAGACCTTAGAACCATATCTAGGGCCCCATTGACGGCGATTTCGAAAGAGATTGGACGGGTGGGTTGCGCTAGCTGGAAGCTGGCGCAAAGGCAAAAGGTGGAGGCACCGCCGCGTCGTGGGCGTCATGTAGGGGTGAGCGACGGAGTTACGCACACGGCTGTGGCGTACTAGCCGCGCACGACGGAATTTGTAACGTCGGAGAAACACCTGTCATACTTAGCCCCGTATAATTCAAACCTCTATAATTCTCAATATTATGACCATTAGCAAAGCATGGGCTCGCAGTTTTACCATCACATCGCCACTTGGCGAGGCAGCACGGCTGGTTGACCGCCCCAGGGGGTCAATCAGCCAAAGAGGTGCCATGCTACCGGACATGGCAGCACTGTTGTGTCGATGTAGTCGAGCACCACGTTGGACTCCATCCCCCATCCGCCGAAGTACTTGATCTTCTGCAGCATCACGCCGATCACTACGTACGCGGCCGTATTGGCCCCCTTCCGGAGGGAGTGGGGCGTCCACGCGAACCCCGCGGGGGGGGGGGGGCTCTTGCATGGCTGTCAGCACCAGTTGCAGCGAGCTGGTGAGGTTGTCCGCCGTCCACTTAGCCTGCCCCTCGCGCTGGCTGATGGCCCATCATCTGGCCGTTGACACGCGCCCGCCGGCGAACAATTGATGGGCGGCATCGAAATAGTGCAGCAGCTCCGCGATGTCGGCATGCGCTGACGCTGGCAGTCAGCTCACGGTGTCGTTCAGCCCGCGACCTCGACGTGGTACTTCACCGCTGTAGTTCGTACCGGTGTCGCACGTACCACCGGGAGTGGATGGCCGGTGCCCGGAAACAGGTGTAACGTAGCACTCACGCCCCCCCGGCGTAGGTACACCCATATGTCGGAAGGGAACGCGATAAACAACCACGGGCCAGTGAGGCCTGCCGATCATACCTCGCCCGTCCCGCCGCCCCGGACGAAACAAGCCGGCGCGAGGCTCCACTGTGAGCTCTTCCGTTGCCATCTCGGTGAGTGCATGGTGCCACGCCTTGCCCTCCCATCGCGGCGCAACGACGATTGCCGCTGCGCCACTTTGCCGCAGCTTCTGCACAAGGGCGGGTAGCAGGGGTCAAGGTGCGTTCCACAAGTTGTTTTCTCGGCGCCAGTCCGCATCCGGTAGGTGCCACGTGTCCACCGCCTCGCACGTACGGTCCAACCACCCCGCGTTGTAGCGGGGGAGCAAAGTATTGAGGGCGGACGCGAAGCGGTTGATGGATGAGGTTCAAACTGGCTCTCCAGCTCCGAGAACAATAGGGGGTCGAGTTGCCAACCGTCTCTGTCGAGGTGCCGGCTTAGACGGTCCGCCCAAACATTCGTTGCCGAGGGAATGTACCGGGCGAGCAGGTGGATGCCATGCGAGTCCATCAAGCACCACAGTCGGCGCAACTCGGCCATCATTTCGGGCGAGCTTAAGGTGAGGCCCGTCATAACATGACATACCTCCTGGTTTGCAGGGTTGCCGGGCTAGTGCTTGCCCTTGATCTTGTCGTCGTTCTTGTTCTTGTCCACCCTCTCCTTGGTACTAGCACGGTATGCTTGCTCTACGCGCTCCTGCTCCTTGATCCGGGTGTCGCCGCCGGTGCCGCCGCCTCTGCCGCAGCCGCCCTTGAACTGCGCGGCTATATGTGCCTTAGCCCCCTGGTGGAGGCTGATCTCGAGTCGCCTGTCGTCCAGGGCGTTGAGGATGCCGTCGACGTACGCCATTGCTAGAGCGCGCTCTTTGGCGGTGGTGTCGAAAACGCGGGAGTAGACGAGGCGCTCGGCGACTCGCTCCTCGCCGGCAAGTACATTCTTGTACTTGAAACGCCGGAGGTAGATGAGCCGGCCTTCAACAGTCTGCCCGCACGTCGCGATCGTGCGAATCGCGGAGTCGAGTAGGTCGTTGGCGTCCGCGGTGTCGCGAGCGGTGGCGTTGCTCGCGCGAAGCGTTGCCACAACGTCCGTGAGCGCCGCGTGCGCGGAGGAAGTAACAACTCCATAGCACGTCAAGTGGCGATACTCGTCGTGCGTCAAGTGGTTCTTCTCGTCAGTGAGGTAGCTGTCCCACTCGTCGTTGCGTGGGGTCCACAGCCCGGGGGTGGTGAGTCCTACAGTAAGCATAGACTCGGCGTATGCCCGCGGCAGGTACTCGATCCAATCGCGCGGGTCTATGAACGCCGCGTGGCCGGGAGATTCTGTAGGGAAACCGGGGGGAGGGTCGTCCTCCTCGTCACCCTCGAGGCCGTCGGCTGGCGCCGCGGGAATATAGGTTTCTGCGGAGGTGGTTGTTGAATGGAAGAGGTGCGGGAGTCCAGCTCGTCTAGTCGCAGCAGCATCGATCCGCTGCACTAGCGTAGTGAGGCTAGCGGTGTCAGCTGTCGAACTCGCGGCGCTGATTCCGCCGCGCCCCGCCGAATCGTACATATCGTCAAATAACCGTGTGTTGTCCATAGTACGGCATGCTATCGTGATTGCAGTCGCGTCGAGCGGCTGGCGTCGACCGTCGTGTGAGATCGTGTGTCACCTTGCGAGACTGCGAGAGTCTCGATGCCGTCGCGCTACCTGGAAGCTGCCGCAAAGGCAAAAGGTGGAGACATCGCCGCGTCGCGGGCGTCATATAGGGTTGAGGAACGGAGTTAGGCACACGGCTGTGGCGTACTAGCCGCGTACGGCGGAATTTGTAACGTCGGGGTAACGGTCGTCGTACTTAGACCCGTGTTATTCAAATCTTTACAATTCTCAATATGACCATCATACCCACAATGCGTTTTGCAAAGATACTTATGGCAGCAACAGTAATAGCGGCCGTGGCGGCGTGGCAGTAAACAACTCAGCATGAATTGCATCTAATCAATAACGCGACATTTATTTATAGCAGTAGTGTGCCCATGTTTACATAGATCTCGTAGGCGGTACATGCAGCGCCCCATTCCTTAGGAGTGTTGACGCATCTGAACGAAGTCTTAATGAATCCAGCTTCAATATACCTGGCAAAACGATAGGCAGGCTATCTGGCTGCCAGAGGGTAGGAGTGCATGCACGCCGCGTCACACCATGCTGGCGAGATGCCCACCGCTCTTCCGTCGGAATATGATTGAAGATTATTTGGACTCTCACTCTCGCCCGCCTGAGCTATCCTCGCCTAAGGGGGCCCAAGGTGGGACGTAAGGGGCCCTACTAATATGGAGGGGAAATGTTTGACCCCCCCCCCCTCCATCCCCACGGCCCTCGTCCGAGTGTCGTTTTATTCTCCATCAAGACATGACTTGCAACACTGAGATCCTTGTGAGATCTTTGTACGAGGCTGGGAGGCTGATCAGACGACTTGGAGTTTTTCGCCCATAACCAACTTAGCTCCGATTGTGGCGATTTTAGCTCCATATTTTAGCTCCAATTTTAGCTCCGATTGTGGCGATTTTTGTGGTCATATGATAAAGATTTTCGTTCGATGATTTTCACAGACATAGACATGTTTCGTGCGTCTGTCTGAAAAAGTGACAGATAACTGGACCATGCGAATATACCACGAAAATATATAAATTATACCACGAAGTTATACCACGTAGGTTGTATAAGTTGAATGTGTACCAGGGTCCCCTTGCCAGCTCCACTGACCTGCCCAGGCAAGCTCCAAGGGCATGCAAATAAGATTCGCTTCAGTTTTTGTCCATCGGGGAAACCATTTACACAAGACTATGCAGCTGCAAAAAACAAACAGAATGCAGGGACCAATTTTTAGTTGGGATTTTGAACCACTTACCCTAGCATACCCTAGTTTTGACCTAGTAGATTTATTTAGTGCCAAACTAAAAAAATGTGTCCAGCAGAATGAAAGCTTGTTATCAACTGATAATTCTTCCAGGCTTAGGCTGCATTTCATTTTTGGCCGTAACCGCAAATAATCGTACGGGTACCCGGTACGAATTTTCGGTTGCGGCTCGCGAGTAGTCTTAAACGCTTAACACGGAGTTGTATTATTGTGCCGTAACCGTAAACTGGCGGATTTGCGGCTCGAGGATTTGCGGCTGGCCTCGCTGGTCGCAAATATCGCAATATTTGCGACCGCCCTAAATATGGCTCATTGAGCCGTAAATCGAAGTAATACTTGACGCAGAATATACATGTTCAGCGCAATGTACGGGCCGGCCGCAAAGGGTCGTAGCCTACGACTCGTAGGGGCCACGCGGCGCCATGCTTGCTGCTCGGTCCGGCACCAGCCCGGGCGCCAGGGCGTGCTGATGCTGGGCCCGTTTGAACCTGTGAACTCACATGACTGAGGGGGTGCGGTCAAACGTCACTGAGCTTGCTCATTTGCCAGTCGCCCGCCCACACCGTGCCGTGTTGGGTGCTCATCAGGCTACAACACTCCCAAGCGACTGCTCACGATGGCCACCAACCCCCCCCCCCCCCCCCCCCGCCCGCGCCGCCGCGGCCGCAAGCCCCGCTTCCATGCGCTACGGGCATGGATGACGACGACTTTTGGGCGGACGAGGAGAACGAAGAGCAAGTTGGGCCTGGAGGTGGGTTGGCTAACCGCGCCGTGCGGGGTAACAACGAGAGCACCGAGGACAACAATCAGGAGAATGAGGATGAGGACGAGGACGGCGGCAACGAGGACGAAAAGGATGAGGACGAGGGCGAGGGCGAGGAGGAAAATAAAGGCAGATATTGGGACCCCTCTGAAGGCGTTGTACCTGAGAGAGCAGTGTCGTCCTCGCCCCCCCTCCCCCTCCCCCCCCCCCCCCCCCCCCCGCTCTCGCGCCCCTGCCCCACCCCATGGAACTCTGGTTGGCAGGGCATGGGTGTGGTCGTCGTGCGAGCGGTGTTGTCAGGTTATTATCCCGACACTTTTCGTTTAATGGCGCGTTTATTGCACCTCGTGGATCGATATCCATGCATAATTATGAGATAGGCAGTGGCTTCCACCGGGGTTTGTTTGGGCTGGTCGGAGCGGGTGGGTCGCCTGAGTTGTGGCGAAGCCCACCTGCAGGCGGCGGCCCATAAGGAGCGGAGGATCCTGGGTGGGGCAGGCCGCGCGGCACCACGTGGTGGGCGTTGGTAACCCCTAGGATCCGTACCCGGCGGGGTGTGGCATGGGGCTGAGCGGGGACGTCGGATGTGGCGGGTCCTCGGATCTCGCGACGATCGGGGATCCCGCACGGGTGGGCTTCTCAAAAAATACTCTTACGCCCGGTTGCGCCTGCTGACGCCGTTGGGCAAGAACCGTGTACGGGGTGCTGTGGACAAATCACGTACGTCCCGGGCCAAGCATCGACCTCTGCGAGATCCACCTACGGGTGGGGAGGAGGGTGGCTGTACGACCCGGACGGGGGCAGCCTACTCGCGGGGTTGCTCGGAAATAAAACTATGTGCTCGTACCTCGGTACGACCGTGACCGGCCTACAGAAGACATGACGTACCCCCCCCCCCCCCCCCCCCCCCCACCCGTATGCATTCCATTTGCTCGGAGCTACCTGGCGTAGAACGATGGAGTGTTCAGCGGCGCCCGACCCGTTTGGAACACCCGGAGAGTCTTCAACCGACCTCTCCACGAGGACGAGCGAGGACGGCGAGGAAACAGGATCAGAGCGAAAAGGCGGGAAGGGTGTTTGTAGGCGGAGAGACCGGGCCTAGCGGCGACTAAAGCGCAAGGCGACGGGAGTCAGAGTTCTATGAAGTAGTCGCGGTTAGGCAGCGGGGAAAGTCCGCTCAACTCCGCTGGAGGCCAGCCCGGTCTGACCATGGATAGGCGGATACGGCGTTGAGGCGCGCTGCGGCGCGAAGGCGAAAAGGACCTGCCTGCCGGCAATGGAGCAACGCCACTCTAGTAGTAGGGACACTACGAGGCTGGGAGGTTGATTCGGCGATTTGCGAAGGTTTAAAAAAGATCCGCTGCAATGTTCTTAGGGTTTGAGTTCTAAGGCTGCATTTCATTTTCGGCCGTAACCGTAGTAGTCGCAAATATTCGTACGGGTACTAAAATGCTCGTAGGAACCGCAAATTCGGCATGTTTACGGTTGCCGCCGGCACCGTGAAATGTGACATCCCGGGCTCGGATTATTCTGGCCGGGGGGCTAGTGCTACGGGGCTACGTCCGACCCTTAGTTGTAGCAAATTTCAATTTTCAGCCTGGAACAAAGCGGTCGTAACTTAACTTCTGGGTGTGCCGCATGCTGGCCGATTCACAGCCGGATTTTATGAACCCACAGAGGGTCAGGCCAGGCATGTCGCATGTCGTCCTTCGAAGGTCAAGCAGCGGCCACCACTCGCTTTCGGACTCCGGCTCAATGTCTCACTCGTGCATGTCGCCACTGGCCCAATCTCGTAGCTTCCCCGCCATACGCTCAAGGCACGCGTCCTTGACACGAAGGGCATCCCCCTCCTTGTCGCCGTCGCCGCCCGTCCCTCCCAGCCCCAACTGAAGCTGCGCCACCGCCGGGGCGTCGGCCCAGCGCAGCAGTGCCTCCGAGCAGGCCACTGCCAGCGCCTCCCCGCAGCAGCCCTGGCGAAGCATTCCAGCAGCCCCGCCGCATCCTCAGCCGCCTGGCACGCCCGCAGCCGCGCAGCCGCCGCGACCTCGCACTCCGCCATGAGCTCCTCCATCTGCAGCCATCGCGCGCACTCCCACAGCGCCAGCGGGTCCTCGCCCAGCGTCGCCACGCCCTCCTCGAGGTGCGCGTGCTTCATGCATGCCAGAAACAACCCGTACATGCGGTCCTCGGGGATGGAGGCCGGCCTGGTCAGGGGCAGCGGCTGCGAGGAGGCAGGGCTGTCCATGGCGTCCATGGCGTCGCGGAGGGTGGCGCTGCTGGCCCGGATGAGATGCGCCGAGCCGTAAAACTCCTGCCCCGCCACGGAGAAGCAGAGGCTGCCCGGGACATCCCTCCGGTTGAAGTCGTCGCGCATGCTGCGCTGCCGCTTGGTTGGGCGGGGGGAGTCGCTCGACGGGGGCGGCCAGGGCTGCCCAACCTGCAGCGTCTCCCGGATGAGCGCCGCCGCGGCCCTACGCGCAGAGGCGCCCAAAAGGTCGTCCCTCAGGAGAGCCTCCGCCACTCGCGCAGCGTAATCCCGGCTGCCAAGGAGAGCCTTGGCTCGCTGTAGCAGGGGGAGCTCTTGGGGCCCGCGACATGCCGCCATGGTGCAGGCCAGTGCGCCCAAGGCAGCCGCCGCAGAGGCCCTGTCATCCGCAGAGCAGATTGCGTTTAGGATCCGGCCAGGGTTGCGGATGGAGCCCGTGAGCGCATTTCGGAGCTTGGACTGGTCGGCCGGCAGCGGGTTCCGCTTCCAGAAATAGAGCACGGCAGGAGCGGCTCCGAGAACCAGGAGATGAGACGCCAAGGTCACATGCACGCTTCCATATTTGGAACGCTCCGACGGCAATCGATCTACAAGTTGAAGTAGCACTTGAATGTCGGGCTTGGCGGAGTCGACGGGCGCCCCCTCCCCCTCATCCAAGCGCAAGTGCGCGGCGATCCAAGCGCAAGTGCGCGGCGATCAGGTCAGCAAGGGGCGGGAGGAGGCACGCGGACGAGCCAAACGTCTCGGCGGTGAACTGTCTAAATGTATATGCAAGGTGTAGACAACAGTTTCCCTGGAGCGCAACGAACGGCTCGGCTCATCAGTGTTAACAGCAAGTGACAACCCATTGACCCGGTGCGCTGGCTGCCTGTAACTCCCAGCGCGGGAAGTGAGCACCCATAGTACAGAGAGTGTTGATCACGTCGCGCCGCCTCATTGGGGGGGGACAGGGGGGGGGGCACAGGCAGGATGACGCTATTTCCGCCCCGCCCTTACTTGTCTATTATGGCTACCGCCTGCTGGACTAGCCGGCGCAAGCAGGCCCAGTGTTGCGGCTCCCCGTAGCGCTCAGTGGCCAGCAGCTCCAGGTCGGCGCGGGCTCATCATGCACCAAGGCGGCCCGCAAAACACCTCCGCCGCCGCTGTGATGGCCTGTGCGGCGGCGGCGCGCTGCCCGGCACAGCACGCCGCGTTGGCGAGGCGCAGGCGGCGCGTGAGCAGCTGCACGCTGGAGCTGCGCTCCCCCAGCGCGGCCACCGTCAATTGGAGGATCTGGCGGTGCCGGTCGAGGGCTTGCTGGGGGCGGCCCGTGGCGAGGCAGATGCTGGCCTCCATGTCGAGGAGCGGAACCATGCCATACCGGGCATGCAGGGGTCTGCTGGCGAACAGACTGTGGAGCTCGCTGCGACGGGCCTTGGACAGCACCTGCTGAGATGCGGCCGCCTCGCGCTCGCCGGTCGCCGTCAGTCTGGCGCCACGAGAGTACGCCTCCGCCAGCTCCGCCTCCGCGGCGACGATGGTCTGGTCGCCGTGCAGCTCTGCGCAGCGCTGGCAGGCGCACTGGAAGCCCTGCCCCTGGCTCAGCTGCTGCCGCCGCTCCGCAAACGGCGCCAGGATGTCGAGGTAGGCGATGCAGAGCTCCTCACCGGCGGCCACGTCCCGGGTGGTGCTCACAAACAGAAAGTCACCGACGCCGCCGTACTCGCAGTTGGGCTGACAGCTGTGGTTGAGCAGCGAGGGGCGCAGGAAGAGGCCGCAGGCGGTGTCTGCAAGCTCGGATTCCAGTTCCTTGTGGTGCCGCGTTACGGCCGCCTCGGACGGCGGGCGCCGTGCATTGGCTCGATCCTCCCACCGGTGAAGCGCCAAGAGGGTGTCTACCTCCTGCTGGCCCGCACAGCATCCCGCACTGAACCAGTTGTTCTTCAGGATTCCTTCGAGGCGCGGCACGTGCACCCGGGACGCGAGACCGGGCGCTAGCGGCGGCGCCTCGCGGAACTCCCCCCCGGCGTCCAGGGCGTACAGATCACCGCCGCTCTCGGGGTGGAGACACAGGCTGCGGACGACCTCCGGCAGCAGGTTCACCTGCGCGCCTCTGTCTACACCCCCCGCGCCCCCGCTCCCGGAGCACGACGTCAGCTCCTCCTTGGGCGGCTTGCAAAACGCGAAGGCCTTGGTCGCCATGACTAGCTGCCCCGCGGGAATGTCCTTCGCGGCGACGATCCCGCGCCCTTTGCCACGCAGCGTCGCCACCTCGATGCTTGGCGACTCAAAGTCGGCGTGCAGCCGGGACAGGCGCATGGATGGGGACCCGGCCGCCTCTGCCTTCATCTCTTGGATGTCGTAGCTGCCCCGCTTCTCCGCCTCGGCCCGGCGGCCCGCAGCCTGGAGCTTGGCCATGTCGGCAGAGAGCTCTGCCTGGCGCTCGGGGGGCGTCTCGCGGCGGGCCGTTGCCAGCGCGGCCAATGCCTCCGTGGGGCGTTGCAAGCATATCATCGCGTGCACGAGCCGGAGGCGGCCGTTCGCGTTGACCGGGTCCAGGGCTACAACCGCCTCGGCGTCCTCCAGGGCGGCTGTCCAGCTCTCCAGGCGGAGGCGCACCTAGGGATCGGCGGGTGAGGAATGAATAGGCCAACTACCAGGATCGTTCATAAGCTCTGCTGGGGGTCCTTATGCCGAAACATGGCGAACCTCTTATGACACTAGACAGAAGCTGCTTTTACGGGTCACACACACAAGTGCATGAAATACATGGCGAACAATTTATGACATTAGACATAAGTTTCTTATACGGATCACCAAAAACACATTAACAATACACTCAAAGGTCTCATAGTATACGAAGCAAAAACAAAAGCATCGATTGCACATATCATGACATCATCCCGCTGCTTGTCGGCAGACGGTTCCTTGATTCCCGGGTCTGCTTCCCAGATAGTATGAGCCCAATGACGCCACACCTGGCAAGCTAAGTCATAAACTATGGCATACGCAAGGTATTATTATGCGCATTATAATCACTTTATTCGTTGGTTATCCTAGGTCAGCGGCCGGTCTTATCCCAATCGCATGAAGTTCGGAAACGTATGCACAACCCTGGTAATTACTATGTACAACCCTTCCGCGCAGCATCAGGGTCGGTAGGTTGCAGCTAAGGTGATGGCTCGCCGGCGGACTCCCGATGGCTCAGGCGAGAGGTACCCGGAGTCACATGGCTTTCCCGCAGTATAAATGTCGCACCTGCGCTCGGCTGTTCAAGGCCGGCACACTGTCGGGAAGCGCGCGCAGGGCGGCGGTGTACTTCCGCTCGGCCTGCACCAGGCGGCCAGCCTCGAAAGCCGCATCCCCTTCCTGACGCAAGGGTGTCGGAGAGGGCGACGCTGCCACCGCCCCCATCAGCTGCGGGGGACAGTTGGTGGCCCGCGGGGCTGCCGGACTCGGCCCCGGACTCCGCGCTCCCCCCACCGCCGTGCGCTCTTGCCCGAGCTTGCATCCACTCAGCCTCGCTCTCAAACACGACCACCTAACGGCACAGAGGTTGCGGTCAGGCCGGCGCTCGCAAGGCAGACATGCACAGACATCTCCAAAACTGAATCACCACCCTGCCGACGGTTGGCTCCATGCAGAGGTTACGTCACACGAGCATGCGCATCACGGTGTCACAAGTATCTCTTATACATCGACCACACCACATTACAACTATCGCCCATTCTGGTAGAAGCAGGCGAACACAAACCAAACCTACCTGAAACACAAATTGCTCCTTGATGCATAAAGTTGCTAGAACAGCAAATAATATAGCGTGTTAACCTTCATCGATATCAACTTTAGTTGTGGGTAGCATCAATGCGTTGAATAGAAACCAAGTGTATCATTCTGAATATCAATTCTGAAACTACCAGCACTTGATGCACCGTATCATTACAGTATCAAGATGTCGCTTTCAGACGCCGATCGACGCGAGGCCTGTGTAGTACCCTGCTCAGTCGCGCACACATGGTAGTGACGCAAGGAGCACACCGTCTGCGGGTTGTCCGTGCGCAGGAGGAGGTCGCCAGCTGCAGGGTCGTCCCTTGCGTGGCACATGTACGGCTCCATGAGCGCGAGCAGGGTGCCCTCAGGGTACAGCTCGTCCGGCTCCTCATGCTGCCCCACGCAGTTGTACAGGCAGGCTTTCGCCAGGTCGCCCGCGGCGTCCCGCAGCAGCACGCTGGTCCCCACTTCGCGGTAGGGCGGGAGGACGACGCGCGCAAAGAGAACGCGCCCCGTGTGGATGCGGTTCACGCGGCGGGCGACCTCTGACAGGAGGATGGGGGTCAGGGCGGTGCAGTCGGGAGGGGCGAAGCCGTGCATCAGAGGCGCGCGGGTCGCCGTCGCCCAGTGGGGCATGTTGCCGTCAGATTCGGCGGTGCGCTGGGCTTTGAGGGCAGAGACTCGACGCAGCTCGCTCTGGAAAGTCTTCCACTCATCCTCGCGGCTGCGGAGGGCGTAGGCGCCCTCCTCTGGTGCCCTCCTTTGCGCTGCTCCGGAATCCTGAATCAGGACACACAGGACACACGCAGAAGGCCTCGTCACTGAACACAACGATCGGCATAGGGGGACGTAAAGGCACCCACATCCGCATTGCACAAGTTATGACTTGGCTGCACTGCTGCCGCGGGCCGGCTGTCTTGCGTTGTTTGAGAACGTTCGTTCTCGAGGACCTTCTTGCACTGGAACAGCGTGAACGCCACATGTTGCATTTTCCGACGTATGGATGAGATGGCCTTTAAAGAGAAACACACGGCGAAAACAACAAAAAAACCCTGAGGACACTTGGTCTTCACACACACACACACACACACACACACACACACACACACACACACACAATTGTCTGTTTATGAATACATACATACATACATACATACACACATACGTATGCATTGCATGTATATTGACACTAACTGTTCAAAGCACTGGCGGTCTGACAAATCGTCGTGGCATTGTGATATATATAAACATTTATATACATGTTTAACTGTTATACTTGGTCCATCGCTACCCAGGATCGCCCCGCCCGCATCCTCCTCTGGACTTTCGGAGACCTTCTGTGGGAAAGTCGGCGGGGGCCGGATACTCACTGTTTGCATCATCTACGAGAGCGCCTGCTAAAGGTCCGGTGGCACGCTACCGCCAAGACTTCCGCAGTGGCTGACGAGGCAGTTCAAATCATACCCTTCATGGCAACTGGGGTTGTCCAACTAATTCGCGCCGAGGACCATCTTTCTAGCGAAAGTTTCGTTGAAGGCATCGTCCATTTCTCCTGCTGCTGATAACAAGGATCGCGCTCCTGCTGAGTTAGCATCCCCGGCCAATATATAAGCGCACTGTCCCGCGGTCCATGCTCTCGCCGGATCTTATCAAGACAATGGATACTTCCACCTGGGCCGCGCTTACTTGTATGTCGTCATGCCTAGCTGTGACCAGCTTACTTGGTGCGTGCAGTGATTCTGGGTTTGAAATGAGATAATCTATCGAGTGACGGACTGGCAGCTATATCCGGGGTTAATATATCCGGGTAGTGAATATGTATTACGTGATAGACTGATAGATACAGTCTAGATATCGGCAGGTAGCACCGAGCTGCCAGTACAGCTCGACGACTCGGGTCCTTAGTATTGATATTGTACACCGCATCAAAACTAGTCGTGGGACCGGAGTGTCCTAGTCTGACACTGAAATATTGAGTATTCGACGCCGTCAGCAGTTTATCATTATCTTGCTGGCTTGCTGCGAACATCACTTGTGAGCTAGCTCTTCCCTCTGACTTTGCTACGCGATGACAATGACGATGACGAGAACACATGTACCAGAATATAGTTCAGACTACCATACTGGCCTACTTTGATGATAGTGTCACTCCTAGAGTTATTAATGACGACAATACTGACGACTCGGCGGCGTTGCAATGATGCTTGCCACTGATCGCGCTCTATGTGGCTGAACTTAGCAAGTTGAAACAGAGGACCCACCTCACGCTCGCGGTGGAGATTGGTCTTGGACTGATAGCGTTTAAAGAAGTATCAACGGTTCGCAGCCTGACGATGTCGGCACGGCACGGTGCTCCGATGTCAGCACAGCACTCGCATCGCGCGCGGGGGGGGGGGGGGGGGGTCGGTACAGCCCTGTAATGCCTGTACTGTACTGTCGTGCCCTGTAATTCCGCCCACATCTCTATACTATCGTACTCTATATAAGCATGCCGCCCACACCTCTATAGTACTCTGTAGTATCATACTGCCAGCGCGTATCCGTACAGCGATGCGGGGCAGCATATACGGCCGTATGACTGAACACTCGTACCAAGTCCCAGTATAGCGTTAAACACTCGTACCAAATCCGTCCGACCGCGCGATATGTATGGAGCCTCCGCCGATTACCGAATTACCGAATACATATAGTCGCTACGGTTATCAGCGACGCTGGCGACAGTGATGGCTCTTGCTACTCATCTATCAGCCACGCAGCACGAGCAGCCCGACGATGATATATATATGAGCTAGCTGCAGAAGGCGATACCAGAAAAGGACCATCGGAAAGGTCATCTACAGCAACCGCGAGGTGGAAGCAGTAGCAGGAGAAGATGCATAATGGGCACGAGCCCACGCATCATACTTGGCCATCTACACACCGGCAGAGAGAATGCCGCCCAAGGTACCATGCACGAAAACAGAGACCCGCTGGAAAAAAAAAACAGCCCCCGCCGTGTGCGCGACAGGTGACGGGCCGGGCAACTCAGCAGGTTAGCTAGCGACAAAGTTCCGAAGTGCCTGAACGGACTGACCACGAAGGAAGCACGAGGTTGGGGCGGAAGGACCGCCAGGGAAGTTGCGCACAGCCAGCAGCACTGCAAAGAAGTAGGCCACCGTCATCAAAGCAGACTTCCCGAGACGGCCGCGGTCCTCAACCACAAACGGGTAGTACCGGTGAACACCCTGCGTTGGGGCGGAACCGCGGAAGACGCCCGGTCCGCTGCCATCTTACCCTGCTCGGCCTCGGTCGCCGCGATCCCCGGGGTGCACCAGCGGGGGTCGTTGCTCCAAGTGGGGGTCGTGGAGGACACGCACGCGAAGTCGATCATGTAATCGCACACCGCCGCCCCCTCCCCCTTCACACCGCCAACGTCAAGTCCGGCGGCCGCAAGCGGTCCGCTGGGCGCAGCCCACTCGTCTCAAGGGTAAAATCGCCGGCTCCCGAGCGGTCATCCCGGTCAAGCACCGCCTTAGCATCAATTGCCACATATATGCCCACATATTCTTCAAAGCGATATGCATGCGGTGCTTGTAGTTCGCTACGGAGCAGATGGGTAGATGATCCATGATGAAATCCGTATAGCGCTCACCCGGTTCGAGCCATCCGTAGAGCGAAGCCATAAGGGATCAACACCACACGAGGGGCCATGGCAAGTGACAAGGGCGGATGAACCTCCGCGCGGGCAAAGGCCCAGCACCTCCGCATAAGCATCATGGGGAATCTTGCGGGCTGACTCGTGATACGACTGGAAAAGCAATAGGGAGTCCGGCATGCACGCGCTATACATGCGCATGGTATCAAGTCGCAAGGCCGCGGCACCGGTACGCTGGAAGCTGAGATCGAGGGCCGCGAAGTCACGCAAGCGAATCGCACGGCTGAGGTCATGGCGTTGGACGACCATGGTCGTGGGCTGATCATCGGAGGCCGCACCCGAACCCGTACCCGAGGGCGGAGCAGTAGAACTTGGCAGCGATTATGGGAGGGAAACAGTTGTTGCTGACGGAGGGTGTGCCACTAAATCGACGGGCGACGGTATCTTCAGAGCTACAAAAGCTCATGTAGGAACGATAGTGGCAGTACTCGTACCACCGATGGGAAGCAATTGATGGGCAGCGGAGGCGGCCTCACCAGTACCAACTCCAAGAGGAGTGGCCATAAAAGGAGATGTGGTGACGCGCCGTCCTCCGCTAGTGCTCGTACCCGTACGGGCCGTAGTACCAACTGCTGGATCCGATGCAGCGGTGGTCGTAGCATTACTGACCGTAAGTAACTCGAAGATCTCGTGGGCGTGCCCATACGCCGCGCGTGCGCGCCGCACATCTTATTGCGGTAACGTGGTGAGAGCTCGTACAGTCTCGTACACGCGGCGCGTCTCACGCGCCAACATTCGTTCACAAAAAGTGTTATGTTGGTCACTGGTGAAAGTAGCCTTTTTGAGCCATTTTGCACGAAAGACTCAAAACGCATGTTTTAGAGGGACAATTGCACAAAATCCCCTTGTTTGCACTCAATTTCACTCACTGTTGCCTGTGCAAAATGTGCAAGATTGGTCATGCGCAAAGCGGATGCGAGGAAAAACCTAAGTCAAGACGCGCGCCACCCCATCAATTCATTGCGTTTGACGTCGTATGATTGTGGGGCAAGCGTGCGAGGGCAAATACTTTAAGTGTCTAATTGTTACAGTGCTCGAATCGCATTGCACGAGTAGCCAACAGTCGCATACCCCCCCCCCCCCCACCCCCAAAGGCCCCTACAGATACGTATAGCACCACTGTCTATCATTATGTTGTCAACATGTCCCAAACGCACTTCTTCTCGTCTTCATTGACGCGGTGGTCGTTGAACCACTTGCGTTTGCTGTCGACATCGAGTTTGTGGACGTTGAGCGCGGCATGGAGGCTTGCAAGCTTGTGATCCCCATGTGCACGATGCCGTCGAGGGGAAACGAAGCACCGCACTCCCTATTCGCCTCTTCGTGCAGTTGCATGGTGTAGCGAAGCTTTGCCAGGGGCCGGCGCACAACAAGGTTCTCGTGTCCGGAGTCCTTGATCTCCGAGACGCCCTTCATGCTTGTCACGGCAATGAACTTGGCGCCACGGAAGTCGTGCTGGCACTGGCGGGCAGTCCGGCGGACGTTCGGGAAACGCAAGCTGAAGAAAGTTAGAGGCATAGTGGTGATAGGCAACCATTTCATCTTCTTTGCAGCCTCCCAAGATGAGTTTGGTTCTGGATTGCGACTCTATCGGGCCGCCACGATGGCAAGGGTGAGCGGGAAGTCTGGCGTCCCCTGCGGCGTCGACAACCAAGGCTCGCACATGGTGACATCCACCTCGTCAACTTCGGTGTGGTCGTGGGCAAGCCATCCAAATCCTGGACGTCATATCGGTATTTTACGTAGGCCACAAGGTATTTGTTCTCCCAATCGCCGTGAAGATCCTCCTCGCGGTACTGGTCGGGGTTGTCGGTGGTGTTGTCCATGACGACCAAATTCCCGGGACGGGCGTCAAACTCGCGACGGATAGTGTCCTCATTCTCCAACGGTAGTGTGACCCCCTGACCCCCTCTTGACGGTCTGCCTCGCTATCGGCCTCGTTCGAGTGTTCAGCCGTTGTTGTTGCCGCTTGCGCCCCCCGCCGGCGCTTCCGGCGTTGAGTGGAGGTGTTGATGGTGATGGGGCTGTACGTCAAGACCCGACGCTCCTCCTAAAGGTCGGCGTACTTGCGCGCCATGCCTTGGCATGTTTGGTCCAGCCTAGGCTGGGAACGCATACGTGCAGACAGGGGATCATCGGCGTCAAGATCTCTGCGAGGTATCAAGGTGCCTAGCCAAGTGTCCAGCTCCGTGGTAGACTCGGGCCAAAACGCTAGGAAGGGAGTTCGACCCCTCGTCTCCAATTCCCGGAGCGAAGCGAATTCCTCTTCCCATTCCCGCCTCTCATCCGCGGAGAAGTGCAACCTGTCCGCAGCCTTCCAAATGTCTTTCCGCATATCAGCAAAAGCCTTGCCCAGGTCAGCCTTGGAGTGAAGAGGGGGCGAGAAGCAAGGTACGCTGGGGTGCCGTCGGGGACTCCGCGAAGGATGAACTCTGGCCCATGCCTTGCGGTATCGGACCAACGACTGCAATACAGGGCGTTGCGTACACCACCGACCACAGCCTCCGATTGCATGATGACGAACTGGTTAGAAGTCACCGTGTTTAGCACCTGGCCTTGTCGTGGAAGACAATGGCTAAGCCAAGTATTGATGTCGAGGACTCCCTCGAGCTCCATGAAGTTGCATGTCGGTGTGAAGGCCTGACGAAGCTCGTGCAAAAGGTGAGCCTTGATGAATGCGGCGAGGTCGTCAAGCCACGCGGAGAATTTCGAGAAGACTTGGTCCACGCGCTCGTGGGTGTGCCTGGAAGGTGTGCCGTGCAATATAGTATTAATGAGTTAGTAAGCCCCTACTTGGCGAGTGGTGGACCCGTCAACATAAATAATGTAAGTTGGGTGTATGGTGCGGAGTGTTTTTAGGGGGGGGGGGGGGGGGGGGTTACCCTACTGGAAGAAAAGAGAGACGGACTTCCTTGCAAAAACCCATGTGCGCGAGCCATTGGCAAAGGCACATGACGTACTTGTTCTTGTCCTCCCGGCATGTGTTGTCGAGCTGGAACCACACAGTCATTGTCCAATGCCTCGCCCCGCCTCTCGATCTCCTTCTTGATAGTCTTGTACATGACGGTGATGGTGTTGCTACTGTCATGAGGGAAGTAGTCGAAAAAGTAGTACACGTCGTCCGGCTGGCTCCCGTTGTACTTGACGCATGTCAAGTGACATTGCAAGAGGTTCTTCTTCTCCACCTCCTTGTCCCATGGCACAAGATGAGAAAGACGGGTCTAGTCTTGATCCATGCCATCGATCTCGCAAACAAAAAGGGCCATGTTTTGGCGGGAGTATTGCAAGGCCACTTCCAAGAAATGCCGCTCGTGCAATACCCTCTCCAGATGTTGCTCTTGCACGAGCTGAGCGACAGCTCTGTCGACAGGGTCCTTGTTGTACCTAGAATAACGTTTGCGGCACCAATGCCATTGATAGATTGGTTAGTACCTAATTCAAAGATCAAAGTAATTTCGTGCTAGAACGACCGGACGTTTGCTCAAGCACCACACATGGTATCCAGTAGGACTCATCACGGACGGTTTGTGGCCATACCGCAAAGTCTTGGCGAAACTGGCACGTCACACGCTACATTTATTGGTGAAACGCTTGGTCTTCGGTACCTTCACATGCGGAAAGAACTGCAGCCACGCTCGGCGGAAGGAGAAAATAGATGCGGGCTTCCCTAAATCAATTCGGGAATCTTGTTAGTACGTTGCCATTCAAGCAAAAGACCCAGTACTACGAGTTACGGGCCCATTGGCCGGGAGAGGCAGGGAAGGAAATGATAGAACCAAGCACTCACTACTCTGATCCTTGCAGTCGGCCACATACAACTTGTAGACTCGAGATTTCCTCATCCAGTATTGTAGATGAGATTGCGCTTGTCCGCCAGAGGGGTTAGGTATATGTTCAAGCATGCCGCTAGCGTCGGACAAGGAGAAGTGAAGTCATGCCCTTGCATGGCTGCGAGGGGGAGAACCCTTGGGAGCCTTGGTTCGCTTGAATGGAGGAAGTGCATCGTCCAGAACATCGCACTGAATCTCTGACAGCCTACGCTCGGAAACGTGATGGATGAACTTCTACGCCTCGCAACATGTCTGGAAAATGGTACACATGAAAGAAACCATTTTGAGGTTATGGCGAACGTGGTGTGGTGTGGTGTGGTGTCCAACACAATCCCCTCGAGTCACATGAGTCCATCTTGTGGATGGACGGTCGCATGCACCAACATGTGTGGCGCTGAATCTTTGAGAGCCTGCGCTCGGAAACGTGATGGATGAACTTCCACGCCTCGCAGCAGGTCTGGAAAATGATCCACACGAAAGAAAACATTTTGAGGTTATTGCGTACGTGATGTGGTGTAGTGTCCAACACAATCCCCTCGAGTCACCATGAGTCCATCATGTGGATGGACGCACCAACAGGATGGACGCATGGCGCCTCTACAGGGAAAACGATTACCACATCCATATATGGTGTTCGATCCAATAGGAGCTCTTTACCTCAACTCGAATATACTCATTGATGTACTCAGTTATTTTTCCCAGTGCCATGCGTCCATCCACAGGATGGACGCAAATATATTCCAGCTAGAGGATAACGGCCTTGCTTGAAATCAAGCAAGGAATTCATTGCAACAGTACATGTGCGATCAAAGGAAACGCTATTATTACTTAAGCTCGATATGTTAACAACCGCCGGATGCTAGCATGGACACATGCGTCCATCCACAGGATGGACACAAATATATTCGAGCTAGGTAATAAATAGTAATGCTTGAAAGCAACAAAGGAATTCAATGCAGTTTTATAAATGCCAAGACAAACTGAATTATTACTCACGATCGGTATATGAAGCGATTTTCGATTGCCACCATGGACACTTGCGTCCATCCACAGCATGAGCACACTCGACTAAACTAATATCAGGCTAAAGTACTGGAAGGCACTCACCCGGATGAAGGTTCCGTCGGGCCTCTTCCACCACGCACCATTGCTGCTTCGACTGCGAGTCGTCGCGGGTGTCAATGTAGGAATAACCTTGAGCGAAGGATGGCGGAGACTCCTCCGGTTGGAACGCGAGCTTGAGTCGGGCAACGAGGATATCGCGTGAGCGATTTTGCCCCTCCGCATGCACCTCCTTTCGGGTCTCGCGAACGTCAAAAAAGAATTAGTCGCGGCAACGTGCTTCCACCGCCGTGGGTGCCGATGGGTCAATGGGCGAGCCAATGAGTCGCAAGAGGCACTTGCTGCCTTTGCAACAAGGGTGAACGGCCTTGCAGCCGCGCGAGTCAACAACAAACGTGCATGAGAGGATGCCCTCTTGGGTATCGAGACGAAAGCTGAAACCGGTGGTCTTTCCTCCACAACTCGCGCCATCGCGTCAAATAAAGCGATAGTCGACTTGGCCAAGCTTACCGGAATTGCGAGGCTTAGGAATTGTGATTTGGCACGACATAGGTGCCGTGAATCGGCTTGGAAGATGAAGTGAGCGCCATCGGATAGGAAGAGGGGGGAGGAGCGGTGACCGACGGCGAGAGTGCGAAATGAGAAGAGCCTTGTTGGTGGACCGCCTCGCGATCGCCCTCAGTCAATGCTTGGGTGGTATTTCGGATTGCGTGTTGACTCGTCGGTCAAAGGTTGCACTCCAAATCTGTGGTTGCGAATACCCGGTCAGCGCAATTCACATACCGAACATTCGCAGTACATCGTACAGTATAGATGTATTTCTCGAACCCGTATCAATGCATAGGTACAGTAATTGATGCTATACAGTACATTCCGCAATACATCGAACGGTATTAATCAGAATAATATGTATCATCACATGTCCGCGCTTCCAATTAATACTTTGTGTTGTACCGCAGTGGCGGCGCCGCCGCCGCGGCCGCCATCGGGACCCAATTGCTTACCAAGGGGTGCTGACGAGAGCTCATTACTCAGTTCTCCACCACCCCCAACACCACCATCCACTTCCTTCATTTGCGAGCCCGCCTAGACAGGTCCACCGCTTTCACGGTACCGAGCCTTGCCATATCCTTTGCATGAACCTAACATGTGGCTGGATGCGTTATCGTTCGCGACCGAGCAGGTCAAGCGCGGGCGGGATCGTGTCATCCCATCTGCCCAACGCCCCTAACGGTCAAACGGCAGGTGACGCCCATGGACCCACAACTTCGCTTTTCCCATCACAGAAAGGTCAGCCGCTTTCACTACGGTACAGAGCCTTGCCGTTTCCTTGCCTGACCCTAATCTGTGGTTGAATGCGGTATCGTTTGCGACCGAGCAGGTGAAGCGCGGAATCGGGTCATCCCATCTGCCCAACGCCCCTTACGGTCAACCGCCAGGTAACGCCCATACATGGACCCACAACTTCGCTTCGCTTCGCACTTCGCCCAGCCCTGCCGACCGTTGCTGATGAGTGTCGAGTCCTGCGCCGCTAGCATGCTCACGCAACCTAGGACTCTCTGTGTCTCCGCATTGATATGTTGATGTACTGACCGATATGTGCCGATGGCGCTGTGCGCCTGCAGGCGGCGGCCACTCGGCCATGCCGTGGATGGATCCTTGTCCCGTGGAAACCAGCCTAGAAATTTGGTTGGTGTGAGCTCCTGCATTTGTGGTAAAGCATGGTAGACAGTCTCCATTTAATAGAAATTGAATATGCTGACTTTAAGATGGACCTGAAGTTTCATGCAAATACTGTAGAAATGTAAGCAATTCTGGATAATTTTACATTTCAGCGAATTATGAAGTCGAAACGCACTATTTGGGCATAGTGCATAGTCGAAACGCACAGCATATTCGAAACGCACGATTATGAAACATATAAGGAGCATATTCAGGTGAGGTGTTTATGAGGTATATTTTCCTATCATGTCTCGTGTGGAGTATGCGTCCGGTCACAGCATGGAAGCACTGTTGTGTTTTGAGAACCAGTGCGACATGCTTTATTGGTACTATTTTGTCAACCAGCTAGCGTCATGTACTCTGCTTTGGACTAGCCCATCGTGTCTCCAAATTGCACAGGCATGGAGGCGCTCCGACGAGTGGCCGCCTGAAGAACGAAAGGGGGCAGAGGGGAAAATCTCTCCGCCAAAATGTTGGCCGCGAAGGGCACAACACGTTCACGGCCTATCCGAGGAGATCCGGGAGATAAAAACTTGTCGGCGGAAGAAAAAGCCGCAAAGCGCAAAGCGGGAAGAGATGTCATCGACAACCTTCCTTATGACTGGACCGATAAGCGGCGCAAGACCAAGCCAATGTGAGTTGAAATCGCTCATTATTTCATTATAACTATTCTCGCCGGATTGTTGATTTCCTATGCTGCTTTTGATTTAGGAACTAAGGGTACATACTCATTCGGCAGGGAATCCATTCCGGAATCCGCGAGGGCTGACACAGCCGAGGATGAGGACGAGCATGACACACAGCTCCCCGAGCCACCAACGGCAACTGAACCGACTATGTCGGAGGCAACTTCACCCACAGTCAGTATGCCTAAATCTGACGACACTGTCAAACTTGAAGAGGAAGTGGATATATTCCCGAGTGCCTACATACTTACAAACTAAGCAGGATTTTCCTAAGTGACTTTCCTGCCGTATTCTTACTAAATAAACGGTATTTGCCTTTGCAGGTGGCTGAAACTCATAAGAAGGTTCAGAAGGCTATATGCCAGGGAGGGCAGGGAGGCGTACTTCAATGCCCACCTCAAGATGGATAGGAAAGACAATCCGGCGGCTCGGTATGGACCGCTTCACCGTTTCATTCCCCGGTGAGTGCTCTCTAGCCACCGCCAACATGCATATTCCGGGGACACGAAATCCCTTATGGAAATGTGGGAACCATGTCATTTCCAATAGAAATCTTGCATATTGCGACTCGCCCCCCCCCCCCCCCCCTTCGTCGAGCAAGAATTTCCGTACACTTATGCGGGCCTCTTCATGGGGACGCACATGTTGCACATCAAGGTCAAATGGGCCATGTACTATAAAACAGACGGAGAATGTGAGAACCTTGACGCGGCAGTTGAGCAAGGCTTGCTGCCAAATTCTCAGGCCGCTACTCTTCTCCGCAAGTGCCGCAAGGAGGCGAGCGATGTTGAGGGCCCCGCATGTCTTGATGATTGCGATCCGTAAGTGCCTGCCCATTTATTAGCCCATTGATTTTACATTTTCGCGTGCCTTCCTATGCTTTCACACCGAATAGTGCAAACTGAGTCATGATGTTGGTGCCTCTGCAGGAAACTCGGCGAGTGTCTTCTTCTAGCCTACTCTTATGGGGAACACATGCGACCGATCTATGGCACGCCTGAGGTCGGTGCCCGTATCGATCACAGAGCTCATCAACAGAGTGTCGGGTAGTGCGATGACGAAGTTCAATGACACCGCGGCACCTGACGATGTTGCCGACTCCGTGTGGCTTTAAAGTGAACAAATCATCGCCGTCGCAAGACGCGAAGCGGCGGGTTTCGAAGGGCAGAGGTATGTAGGAGACACTGTCTGACACATCAATCGTTTGATATCTGCCGTCGCGAAATTGCGAGATGAGATCGTATATACTGATATTTCCGCATGATAATCAAGTTGGTGAAAAAGCCGAGCGAGGTTGTTCCTGAGAAGCCTACACATGCCGCGCTGCTGAAATACTGGGAGGATGTGTTCGGAGACTTGCCGAGAAAGTAAGTACCGGCCTTTGACCACCATAGCTCTTTTCTACTTCTAATTATCACTTTGTCTTTTAAAAGCAAAGCAGTTTTTATTGACCCGATCTAATACAATGCTATGCGCTAATGACAAGGCTGCCGAGAAGCCCACAGGGAAGGCCAAAAAGGCGACTTCAACTCATGCCGCAGCCGGGTAAGTTTGCTCGGGAAGATTACCGTATCAATGCATGACACGCTCGGGTTGATAACACCTTTAGTGTTATAGCCACCGGCTCATATACATTTACTCACTGGCTAAAATGCTGCTCGGTGGTATATAGGCCTTTAAAGTCCCCTACAAAGTTTTCAAGCTGCAAAGCAATCCTCAAAGTTACCGGTTGAAGAGCCTTAGACGGCAAAGAAGAAAGCAACGAACAAGTCATCTGCTCCCCCGGGGTAAGTGGTCCCTATGCCGAAACGCAGTGACGGTCATTTTATAATTGTCCAAGTCGATGTCAATTACGGGAAAAGGGCAATATTATAGCGTAAACGGTACATGCCACTATGCTTCACTATTGTCTCACTGAAAATGGAACAATTTACTAGATCGCGCGCCAAACAATGTACTACAGACATATATATACAGCGCAAAGTGCTGTATACTCGCCGTCGCCGCCGCCATCCCTTATCCCGCCCACTCGAGTGGGGGGGGGCGGGGGGGGGGGGGGGGGGGGGGCTGCGCAGTACTACTACTCGCTACTGGTATACCTTTCCACCACCGCCAAGGCTGCCCAGAACCAAAACCGGGCCGTGGCAGATAGTTATTCATAGGAAAGGATCCAACGCGACACAGGCATGCATGGTCTTAACTTTCACAATATGGCGCGAACGCCCGGATCCGTGACATGAATGGACTCCACCTACCTTCGGCGTAGGTCTGCACGGCTGGTGAGTAGGCTGCTGCCGCCTCTTACGTCCCTGCGTCCCTGTGCCTTACTTGCCCTGCATTCCCTGCCATGTCGCGAGACTTGCAGCTAACGCTATCGGTTACTGCAATAATGCAGGATGCTGGGGTAGGTCCCATCGCGATGGAGGTGCCAAGCAACCACCCCCCCTCCCCCCCGCACGCGGCCACCCTCTCGAGAGTCTGCCAGCCGGTCCGCCCGACCCTCTCGACCAAGGGCAGCGTCTGCTCGACGTGCCCCCACCCAACGCTCTCGTTGCGTCGCGGCCCTGGCCGTTGGACCTAGCCGGGTCGATACGCGTTCAATGTCGGGTCAGAGGCAGGGCCCGCCAGCGGCGGACATGTCGCCGAGCTTGGCTGCCGCTGGCGATGCGGCCGAGGTCTGGCCTACGCATAGCGATAGCCAGGCTGGGGAGAGCGGCGGGCAGGGAGCCGGCGCGTCGGCAGCCACACCCTGTGGACTTGCGCTCGCATTAGGCGGGGGTGAGGGCGTGCCGGATGCCAGCGGCTCGGAGGCTAAAGGCGCGACAACCACCATGCCCACGGTAAGAGCTGTGGAATAGGCGGGATGGAGGGCGGGGGGGAGGGGCGGGGGGGGGGGGGGGGGGGGGTTGTGGCCGTGCTGCGATATGCTGTGGTAGTGTGGTGCACCTTTGTATTTTCACGGCTTGCTAATTATGTCGCCATTACACGTTCGACTGACAGCCCCGACTCCAAAAACTAGCACGAGCAACGCACTCCCTGCCCCTGCTGCCAACGAGTTGCAGCTGGCCTCAAAAGAAGCAACGCCAGTAGCCAAGGTGGGCGGCCTTGCTGCGATGTAATGTTGTCCTGGGCTTCTGTTGTTTTCGGCTTGCTAATTATGTCGCCATCGCACGTTCGACCCACGCCCCCCGATTGCAAAGCACGAGCGACGCACCCCCCTTGCCTTGCTGCCGACGAGTCGCAGCCGGCCTCAAATGAAGCGACGCCAGTCGCCACGGTGGGCGGCCTTGCTTCGATGTAAGGCTATGCTAGGCTGTTCTAGTTTTCGACTGGCTAATTATGTCGCCATCGCACGTTCCACCCACAGCCCCCGAGTGCAAAATGTGGCACAAGCGACGCACCCCCTTTGCCTTGCTACCGACGAGTCGCAGCCGGCTCGCAGGCGCCACCAGTCGCCAGGGTGGGCGCCCTTGCTGCAATGTAAGGTTAAGCTAGGCTTATGTAGTTTCCGGCTTGCTAATTATGCCCCCATCGCACGTTCCACCGATAGCCCCCGAATGCCAGACCTTGCACGAGCGACGCATCCCCTCGCCCGATGCCGACGAGTCGCAGCCGGCTTCAATCGAGGCGACGCATGTCGCCAAGGCGGGCGGCCTTGTTGCGACATATTGTTGTTGTCCACCTTTGCATTTTTACGGCTTGCTAAATGTGTCGCCATCGCGCGTTCGACCTACACCCCCCCCCCCCCCCCCCCGCCGACTGCTAGCTGCACGAGCGACGCACCCCCTCGCCTTGCTGCCGACGAGTCGCAACCGGCCTCAAAAGAAGCGACGCCAGTCGCAATAAGGTGGGCGGCCTTGCTGCGATGTAAGGCTATGTTGGGATTTTTTAGTTTCCGACTTGCGGATTATGCAGTCGCCATCGCACATTTGACCCATACCTCCCGACTGCACAACTTGGCACGAGCGACGCACCCGCTGCTTCCGCTGCAAAAGGCCCGAACGACCCTCACAGTTTGCTCACAGTGGCGGCAATCCTTTGGTGACGCCTGTGCAGGCCGAGAGAAGCAAACATGGGGAAAAGGCAAGGGCAAACGCGGGCATGGTGGTGGTGGCTCCAAGCGCGGCCGTGAGGAGGAGGGCGGAGCGCAGGATGGCCAGCTCTTCTATATGGGGTTGGCACCGCTGAAGTGGTGCCGGACGCAGCGGAGCCTGAGACCCGGGTGATGTATGCAAAAGTGCCCGCCAGAGATACATGTGGCTGCACTGCCGGCACCTTCTGGACTCGTCGCAGTCGCAGGAAACCCCATTGTCGCCCGCAGAAACGCACTTCAGTCGACAACAAACTATGTGGACGGCTTGCAAGGAGCGACAAGGTTGGGGCAGCAATCCTCGCCTACTGTTGGTATACGCGACAATGCGCGCCTGGGTGACCTGGTACTCGGAGTGGCAGTCGTGTTGTATGGCAGTCGTGTTGACGCACCCCCTCGCGTGCTGCCTGCTGCCGAGCCGCAGCCGGCCTCGACAGGGGCGCCGCGAGTCGCCAAGGTGGGTTGGCCCCGCTGCACATATGGCCATTGCGCACATGTTACTTTTACGGCTCGCTAATAGAGTCGACATTGCACGTTGGCCCCGCATATCCCGAGCGCAGAGGCTTGCCCGAGCGACGCACCCCCTCGAAGCGCTGCTCCCGAGTCGCAGCCGGCCTCGACAGGGGCGCCTCATGTCGCCAAGGTGGGTTGGACCCGCTGCACCTTTGTTGCCGTTGCGCACTTGTTACTTTTACGGCATGCTAATTGAGTCGCTATCGCACGTTGGCCCCCGCAGACCCCAAGCGCAAAAGCTGGCCCGAGCGACGAACCCCCTCGCGGCGCTGCTCCTGACCCGCATGCCAAACGCTCTCGTCGCGTGGCGGCCCTGGCCGTTGGACCTAGCTGGGGCGATACGCAGGCAGTGGCGGGTCCGGGGCAGCGGCAGCCGCCAAATTCGGCGACATGTCTGCCGCTGACATGTCGCCGAATTTGGCGGCTGCCGCTGGCGATGCGGCCGAGGGCTTGCCTTCGCCTGGCGATAGCCACGCGGGGGAGAGCGGCGGGCAGGGAGCCGGCGCGTCGGCAGCCACACTCTCTAGACTTGCGCTCGCATTCGGCGGGGGTGAGGGCGTGCCGGATGCCAGCGGCTCGGAGGCTAAAGGCGCGACAACCACCATGCATACTGTAAGAGATGCGGAATAGGCGGGATGGAGGGCAGGGTGGAGGGGGGGGGGAGGGGGGGGGGGGGGGTGGCCGTGCTGCGATATAATGCTGTGGTGCACCTTTGTATTTTTACGGCTTGCTAATTATGTCGCCATAGCATGTTCGACCGACAGCATCCGACTGCAAAAGCTGGCACGAGCAACGCACTCCCTGCCCCCGCTGCCGACGAGTTGCAGCCGGCCTCAAAAGAGCAACGCCAGTCGCCAAGGCGGGCGGCCGTGCTGCGATGTAAGGTTATCCTGGGCTTCTGTAGTTTTCGGCTTGCTAATTATGTCGCCATCGCACGTTCGACCCACAGCCCCCAATTGCAAAAGCTGGCACGAGCGACGCACCCCCTTGCCTTGTTGCCGGCGAGTCGCAGCCGGCCTCAAATGAAGCGACGCCAGTCGCCAAGGTGGACGGCCTTGCTGTGATGTAAGGCTATGGGTTATGGGATCCTGTAGTTTCCGGCTTGCTAATTATGTCGCCATCGCACGTTCCACCCACAACCCCCGAGCGACGCACCCCCTTCGCCTTGCTGCCGACGAGTCACAGCCGGCTCGCATGAGGCGCCGCGAGTCGCCAAGGTGGGCGGCCTTACTGCGATGCTGTAAGGCTATGCTAGCTTGTTTTAGTTAGTTTCCGACTTGCTAATTATGTCGCCATCGCACGTTCGTCCGACAGCCCCCGAGTGCAAAATGTGGCACGAGCGACACACCCCCTCGCCTTGCTGCCGACGAGTCGCAGCCGGCTTGCAAGAGGCGCCGCGAGTCGCCAAGGTGGGCGGCCTTTCTGCGAGGTAAGGCTATGCTGGGTTGTTTCAGTTTTCGGCTTGCTAATTATTATGTCGCCATCGCACGTTCGACCCACAGCCCCGAGTGCAAAAGCTGGCACAAGCAACGCATCTCCTCGCCCGCCGCCAAGGAGTCGCAGCCGCCCTCAAAAGAAGCGATGCACGTCGCCAAGGTGGTCGGGCTTGCTGAGACATAATGTTGTTGTCCACCTTTGCATTTTTATGGCTTGCTACTTATGTCGCCATCGCGCGTTCGACCTACCCACATCCCCCCGACGGCTAGCTGCACGAGCGACGCACCCCCTCGCCTTGCTGCCGCATAGTCGCAACCGGCCTCAAAAGAAGCGACGCCAGTCGCAAGGTGGGCGGCCTTGCTGCAATTTAAGGCTATGTTGGGCTTTTTAAGTTTCCGACTTGCTGATTATGTCGCCATCGAACATTCGACCCATACCCCCCGACTGCAAAGCTGGCACGAGCGACGTACCCGGCTTCCCCCGCTGCAAAAGTTGGCACTAGCGACGTCTCCCCAGCCCCCGGTGCGGCCTAGTTGCAGCCGGCCTCGAAAGAGGCGCTGCCAGTCGCCAAGGTGGGCGGCCTTGCTACGATTTAATGTTCTTGAGCACCTTAGTAGTTTTTCGGCTTGCTAATTATGTCGCCATCGCGTTCGGCCTACCCACATCCCCCCGACTGCTAGCTGCACGAGCGATGCACTCCCTCGCCTTGATGCCGACAATCCTCAGCCGGACTCGAAATAGGGACGCCATTCGCCAAGGTGGGTGACCTTACTGCGATATAATGTTGTGCGCCTTTGTATTTCTATGGCTTGCTAATCATCTTGTCGCCATGTGGCACAAAAGGCACTACCCAGAAGGCAGATACTACGGCGCCTCCGACGCGGCGCCAGCACAACAAGGCTGCAGAGTTGCTATCAAAAAAGACCAAGGAGAAGGGGCGTTTCTGCTATATGTCAGCGCCCTATGCTATATTTAATATAATAAGCCATTGCTGAAATATAGGCGCTTTGCTAGTGGATTCCGGCTGGCGACATGCTGCCGCCGTTCAAGCATAACCCGGCATTCGTTGTGCGTGCTCGGAAGCAGCGTCGTCTGACGACTGCAACCGAGGCCGAGCGACTTTCAGCCTCGGCCGAAGCGTAAGGCTAGTCAAGCCAGCGAGGAGCCGCTACCGTGGAGCCTTTGTGCGCGACCATCCAGCGTGGCGGATGAAAGGCAAGCCTCGGCGGTGCCGACTTTTGTGCCTTCCTCTCTCTCGGAGGAAGCCAATGCCCAAAAACTTCCAAATATTCGGTGTGGCCGTCTGCGGCAGGAAGCTACTGCTTGATCTCATGTGATTATGGCTGCGCCTTAGGTGGGGTGGTCCATGGGGCCCCATCCATGTAACGAATGGCTTGTTTCCGGCTGGCTGTGTCCAGCCCACTGATTGCAAAGCGGGAAGGCTACAATGTGTAGGAAGGCGGGCGGGTGGGTAGGGGGGAGGGTTGCTGCGCACCTTAGTATCCCATGAGGTATGCAAGTACCGCCATTTAGTCGGGAGGCCAGATATTGCCGCCTTGACAGCTTCGTAGTCGGCATACTCAGTGTGGCCGTCTTCGGCAGAAAGCCAGTGACCGATCTGGTGTGGTTCTACCTCAGTCCCAGCCGGGGTGGTCCGTGGGGCCCATGCAACTACCGAGTGGGAACGCTTCGCGCCGCCTTGCATACCGGGGCTGCCTTCGGCACCCACTTCAGACGCCACTACTTCGGCCAAAGACGCAGGGGGGCGCATGCCATCCCCCCCTAAACGACTCTTCGAAGGCCGCAACATCACGCAAGGCTGCCCCACGCGAGGAGACGGGCCGCCCGAAGGCAGACCCGATACAACTTGTTGCCATCGCGAGAATAACTTCCCTACCGAACGTTTCCTCATGCGCTTCAAGGAGTGCCTCCGCCCGCTCAAGTGCATCGCCAAGTTCGTCGATAGCCCGCAAGGGGGAACCCATACTGACCCCACAGCCCCACTTCCTACTTGTTTCAGCGAGAGCGGTTGGACATGTGTGGGAGGCGGAGAACTGCCTCGACTTCGCGGCAACCTACCCCCCGCACTACAGGTGCCCCTTCCTCGACCCGCCGCCTTTGCCTCGTTCCGCCGCCACCAAGTGATCATGAACTTTGCGCCAGTACACGCGAACCCTAAAACCTGCACATGGTTTAACGCTATGATATTGTCCCCCAAAAAATAGGCTAATAGTGAAGCGTAGTGGCCTGTACCGTTTACGCTATAATCTTGTCCCAGTCCTGTCCATTACAGCACGCGCGCCAATGACTCTCTCAACCCTTATACAACGATGCATTTTCCATGTCTTCTACCGTGCCAAAAACTCCAAAAGAGGATGCAGCAGGCGGCTCGCAGGCGGCGCCGGCCGCCGCCCCACCAACTGCAAGGTAATAAGTAGAAGACATCGACATATGCATAATTTTGCTAAAATAGACTACACACATAATGATTATGTGCGACACTTTATGTTTATTGTAGGGGACTTATTGGAGAGTCGTCGCAAGGGAAGGCGACACATGATGCATTTGCCGCGACTAAAGTCCCAAGCGTGTACGTTTGCACCGTGAAGTCAATTCATCGAATGATACTTGCTGGGCATGGATTCATCGGTTCATTAACTTACCACGGCGTTGTTGGCTGTTGCATGCTCTCATCAAAGACCTCGGCGAAAAAACAGCCGGCAAACGCTACATCAAAGGCAAAGACCGCGTCCAAGCAGGGTACAATCGCACAACATGAGCTCAGGTAACCACGCAAGCCACATTGCCACAAATTTAGTCGTGTTTACATTCCATTTTCATTGTGAGCTCTATCATCTACTAAGCATTTTTTACATTGCTTGCAGGATGTGAACGGCTCCCGCACTAGTGAAGTACAGGCGCCCACTGAACTGGACGCCTGTAGAGCCAAAGTACGACTGGTGCTTGAAGTACATTGACAACGGCACTATCAAGTGTTCTTGTATGAAGGTAACTTTGCACCGCTTTCCCATTCCTGTTGTGTTAGTCATCAGCTATATATTTATTGGTCCAATACATGTCACATATGTTATATGTATATACATGTGTTTCGGATATATAGATATGCAACCCTATCTGCAAATTTATTGCGGCTATATTTAAGTAAAGACGTAGTGAGGTATCTTTGTATTATACATGTATAAGTAATCATGTGAATGGAAGATTGCGATCCTGTGGATGGGCACATGCGTCCATGCTCTGATTGGAAGCATGCCTCCATGCTGTGGATGGAAGCATGCGTCCATGCTGTGGATGGATACAAGGGTTAGTGTCAATGTTGGACATAAACCAATTATTACTATGTTACTATATGAAGTAACTTGACAGTTGAATCAGCGACCGATAAATACCCGTAGAAACCCCACCCACCCACCCACCGCCGGAGCGGGCCCGACGACCGTCCTCGGCCCTCGGAATCGCGGGCCCTTCCTCCGCCGCCACCTTCGGCTGGGGATGGGGGCGGGGATCGTGCACGGGTGGCGCCTTGGTAGCCTTGGCCCCGCCCGTGCTGCCACTGCCGCGGAGGAGCAGTGTGAGCTGGACACCGGCGTCTTACGTCGTTGCTGGTCCGGTCAAGTCCCCGTTCGCTGTTCTTTGAGGCACGCTCTCCCTTCCTGTCATGTCGGCGCCTCCACATCACGTTCGGCCTAGTGCCGCTATTGGAGTGGCCCGGGATGTTGTGCTGGGAAGGGAGTTCTACGTTCGGCGGATGGGGACGCGACCGAGCTGGCGGCGGATCTGGCGCTGGGCGGAACAACGCGCGATGGACACCGTCCGGCGTCTTACGTCGTTGTTGGCCCGGTCGGCTCTCCATTCCCTACTCGTTGAGCACTTTCTCCCTTCCTGTTTTGTTGGCGCCTCCACATTACATTCGGCTCAGTGCCGCTATTGGAGTGGCCCGGGATGTTGTGCTGGGGAAGGCGTTCTACGTTCGACGGATGGGGACGCGACCGAGCTTGCGGCGGATTTGGCGTTGGGTGGCCTGCGTCTGTTGCACTCCCGTGGCGCCCCGTTATGGGTTGGACCCCCCACTTCCGCTCCTTGCTGCGAGACCTCTACTTCGAAGCTCCTTTCCTGTCGGCGCCTTCACATCACATTCGGCCTAGTGCCGCTATTGGAGTGGCCGGGATTGTGTGTTGGCGAGAGCGTCCCTATTGCGTGGAGTGGCGGCTGACTGGTGGCGCCGCCTGGTCGGTGGCTGTCATGGCGGTTCCCGCCTCTGGTGGCCCGTAGCTGGATTTTCTTCTGGAATTTGTATGGATTTCTTGAATTTTGCAGCTGGCTCATGTAATCAATCAGCGATGCGTCGATTTTTCAGAAAATTTTAAAAGAACGGGTTCTATATGACTGGCCTACAATTCCATGAATTGCATTGCCAGCGCTTTGAAGTTCCAGCAGCGAGCGTTTGCATTACCAGCGCTTCGAAGTACCAGTTTTTTTCTATTACCAGCAACGAGTAGCGAGTACCAATATCAATACCATCAGTACCAGCAGCGAGTAGCGAGTACCACTACCAGCAGCGAGCGTTCGCATTGCCAGCGCTTTTAAGTACCAGAGGGTTTTTTTCTCCATTACCAGCAACGAGTAGCGAGTACCAGTACTCATAGCCTCCCAACCGTGAGATCGTAATCGGACGGCTGTGTAATTAAGGACCGTGGGCAGGCGGGCGGGTGGGTGGATTATAGTACTAGTAGTACATGACAGTAGATAAGCGCTTTAGTCATGCACCTATAGGCCCGATCCGATGCACTATACGGGTACCCGTACGGCAATAAAGCTCACCGCCGAAAGATCGACGCTTCGCTGGATTATGCAGATTAGTCTTGCTATTGATATTCATTTTACTAATCATAGTGACTCTCTCTTCGCAGACAAGGAGGAGAGATGTGACAACGCCGGCAACTTGTTAATTCAACTGCAACGGGAGCTTATCCTTGTTATGCCCCCATCGAGCTTGGGGATGTTTCGTCAATAGAGATATGCGGGACAGATAGTCTGTTGTCCAGATTCAAGAAAGACAGCGGTGATGCAACGCAGTATATACTCCCCATCTCTGGCATGGTTCCGAGATCCATGAACCCAACCCCTGCTTCGTCTTTGTCGAGTATTTCGGGCTACATCCCTGCGTGGCTTTTCAACCCCGGGTACGCAAGAGACACCATTCAGGACGTCCTAACTTCAACAGCTGCGAATCTTCACGCGAAGAACAAAGTCGCTTTCAAGAGGAAGTACTCCAAGACGAACCAGTTCGACATCTTCCTGCATGTTTACCTTGGCTTGTATGCAATGCATGGATCGCAACATCTTGTCGATCCAAGTTCCGGGGTCAAGATTTTAATTCTCGTGACATTGAACGCCAGGGTGCGTAATGAGCCCATTCATTGCTCATGACATTTTTATCTATCTGATTCATTGACGTATTGTGTATAGCTGACTGTAGTTCTATATAACCTAGTCTTGTTCTCCACTCAGGTGTCGGATGGCTCTGGATCGGCTGGCACTTTCGAGTTACCAATCGGAGTTCTATCGCCTCCTACAGACGATCTCGCCGCGCGTACGCTCCACATGCCTCATGTCCACGAGCTTGCTTCTGAGGTCGAGGTAAATGCCACACGAATACCGTAATGCAAATTAATGTTGAAGCTGGAATTATTGTTATGGCAAACCGGTTATTGAGCCGCCAATCTAAGAAACGACAATGGTTATAGACCAACGGCAAGGATCATAGCTAGGGCAAGTTTATTGTTCAGGTGACTAGCAAGACGAGTTCTAAGACCTTACTTGAAGCCAAGGGAGGTCGGCAAGATTCTAAGAACGGATGATTTCGGGTCAAAGGTACGCTAACCCTGGGTATTGTTCGTTTGTAAAACCCGAAACTCTCGATCAAGATTGCTCCAAAGCATCCCAACGTTTTTCCACCTCACACAATTATTGCTAACAAAGTTTTCATTTACACATGACAGGAGTGCATAAGGAATTAAACTTCTATGTCATTGTCGGGAATCACATAACGGCGGCTTCCAAGCTCGTGATCTCCCGAGCCGACGTCGAAGCCATCAAGCAAGAGCTATCCAAGTGGGAGTGCCTCGTTCTCTGCGCATTGAATGCACAGGTCGCGAGATACATCGGCAATCGCCAGAATGTCACCAACGCCAGCACCACAATCAACACCCAGCTTGACAACTTCCGCCTTCTTCGCACATAATACGAGATGCTCCGCGAGATAGACGACAAGCAAGCCATTGAGGGTAACGAAGAAGAGTTCTCTTACAAGCGCTGGAGTAGCCAAGGCAAGGACGACCATGTCACGAATCCGGTTATGAAGGAGAAGTACTCGAGGTTGAGCTACCTTTGGAAGAGTTGCGGATTCGCTCTTAAGCGGGATTCAGATAACGTGAGTGCCCTTCCCCAAATAAAGATATATGTATTTTAAGCAGACAGTCAAAAGTACATATAACTTCTGAAATATCGTATCTGCTGGAAATTTAAAAGAACATATTATTCCAGTCTACATAATTAATTATTTATGGTTGGCTTTCCTTGATAAGAAATTATCTTTGAGATTATTAGACAATCTTACAAGTTGCTCTGTCATACATGTAGAACATGGGCAAGTGTCCACCCTCTGCACGGAAGCATGTGTCCATGCTGTGGATGGAAGCATGTGTCCATGCTGTGGATGGAAGCATGCGTCCATGCTGTGGATGGAGAGATGCGTCCATCCTGTGGATGGGAGCATGTGCCCATGCTGTGGATGGAAGCATGCGTCCATGCTGTGGATGGACACATGCGTCCATCATGTGGATGGAAGCATGTGTCTATCCTATGGATGGGGACAGGGGGGCATATTGAATAGGATATGTGAACTCGATGACACGACAAAAAGTAGTAAACATTTTTATCTCCTAACATTGGCATTCTCTAACTATTCTGCAGGGTCAATTGAGTCCGCCATTTTTCGCTGCTCTTTTCAAGGCTACATGCATGAGGAAATATGACATTTGGAAGGCAGTCGAGGAGCTTATGGATGCGTTTCAAAGCGGCAGTCTGGAAATTCCCGAGCAAGGCACCATTCTCAAGCTGCTCGAAGGAGTGAATAACAAGTCTGCCACCAAGCCAGCTCACACAAAGGATGCCTTCATCATCAAGGAGTGCAACAAGATCTTCAAGTCTCGGTCTCTGGATAGAGACTATAGGCACTTCACTAAGAAGTTGGCACTGCAGGCTGGCATCGATTGCTACCCCCTGGACTCCGACGAAGCCGATCAATCCCTCGAGCCGCATTTCCCCGAGCAAATCCTGAAGGAGCTGATTGCTACATCACATTCACAGTGGGGATATCCATAGTAAGTCGTGTCATTATCATATTCATAAATCCCATCTGCATCAACCATGGCATGCGTCATTACTGATAAAACCTCGTCATTTGGCGCTCGTATCAGATTCGGCTGGTGGTCGACCGTCTGATGAATCCCAACGACAATCTATCGATGTTTCCAAACGGCACCACTTGCACTCCCGCTATTACTCACATGAAGAACGTGGAGTATCTCGCTCACTCAGAGGGGTCGTCCTCACCCACTATGGCCATGAATTCGGTAGGTTGCGCCATTGAAATAACCGTACTTCGTAGCTATGTTGGCGCTTTGTCTATCACAAATCGACGTTTACTTGGCTTGTTTGTGTCTACAATCTATACGCGGATTGGGATACCTTTGTGCGCTCGACCGGAACCTGGACCAAAGCAATTTCCTCAGACCTCGAGAAATCCGATGCTCAGGGAATTGCTATCCTACTCCACCCCGTGATCCGGTCAAAGGAGGATCAAATCTAGGCGTATCTACAGCCCATTCCGGAAGAGAAGTGATGCGTATTTTCCCCAAATCCAGTGGGGCTTGATATAGAAATTCGCATTCGGCATTTTTGGGAGCTAACTAAAGTGCTATCTCTTCAAACACTCGCAAATGCAGGACACCGCCTAAGGACCCTCTTCAATGGGAGTCGTCCATGATGACTTTATTTGCTACAACAACGTACACCGCTCCGAGGCAACAGCGCCAGCATACTCCAGTCCGGCAAAAACTCTTCCTCAAGTTGCACATGGAAAGTCAAGAGCGGCTATTTCAGCAAGCGCGCTCAGCAGGCTGCGCCGTTGACAAAAGATGCCCAACAATGGAAATTTGATTCATCATCAGCGTTATCTCATTTCAAAGTAAGCCCCCCCCCCCCCCCCCCCCACGGCTGGCAGTGTCATGCAGGCAACCGCAACGCGGCCACTAAAATAAGAGTGACTTGTTTTTTGTCTTTAGGCACATCATCATCAAGGGTGATTTTGAAAATCACAGGTACAACATTAAGCAGCTGGTGGCATCCACAGCGAAGCCCGTATCTCTTCTCATCGCAGACAGCAACTACGGGCTCAACTTGGGCCCCTGGGATGTGGCATGGACTTCGGAATAAATTCAAGAACACACTGAGCTTGGTGGGTCATTGCAACGATGGCCGGCATAATTGCGAGTTCATCTGGCTCCTCACGGACCAGGCACTTCCCCATGCCATGGCCGCCATCTCCGAGCGCGACATACAATTCAAGCTTTTCTATTTGAGCAAGAATCGCAGGAACTGCGCCGGCGACCGTTTCACACCTGACGGTGAGATTTTCCTGATGTGTTGGCCACCTGGCCATCAACTGGACATCTACAAGGATCCCACTGAGCCCGAGCGGTACACTACCAACCCCTATTGCGCCCGCATACCTTCCTCCAACATGTTCCGGCTGAAGTCATCCGATGTGAGCAAGCCCACCAACAGCGCGCAAAAACCAATTGCGCTCATTCGGAGGATCCTGGACTTTGCCACGGAACCGGGAAGTGTCATTTTGGATGTGACTTGTGGCACCGGCACCACAGCGGTAAGTGATCCGTGCCCCCGACATGTCCATATTACAACTAATACAACCAAAAGTGAACAACCTAATTTTTTATTTTCCGTGATCAAAGTAGTGTGGCCGTCTGATTACTTTGTGGATGTGATTTTTTTGCAGCTTGTTTCCATCGTCAGAATGCAAGACCTGGCTATTGGCCGCAAAGCCTGCATTCAAACCCCCGACTCCGTCATCTTGGTGGAGAAAGACGACACCCAGCACGAAGGCGCCGTGGCGAGGATCAAAGAGTGGTTGGCTCTGAGCAAGGATGAAGCCGACGCGTTGGAGGATCGCAAACTCGCAACTTTTCCGAGAAAAGCTAGCGGTGATGCCGAGGATGGGGAGGAGGAGGAGGAGGAGGAGGATGCTGAGCCTCTCGTGCAAGACCTGTGCTCGCTGGCACAGCTGGGCAAGAATATTGCTGCAGGGCAAGGTGATGGCCACGCCACTGAGGAGAACGAGCAAGCCAAGGCCAATGAGGACGTCGGGAATCCCGTTGGCGATGATGATGATGAGGAGGAGGAGGAGGAGGAGGAGGAGGAGGAGGAGGAGGGGGAGGGGGAGGAGGAGGAGGGCGTAGACAATACCAGTGGCGAAGAGGATGAATATGATGATGATGAGGAGGAGGAGTCCGACGAGGAGGAGGAGGAGGAGGAGGAGGAGGGGCCACTCCTCCTCCGAGCCGGCGGATTCGGAGGAGGGTGATGATACTTCTAGTGATGGTGATGATGATGCGCTGGGTGACTAAGCCGATGCCGCAAGCGGCCTCAGTCATGTGTGCGCGTAGGCACTTGAATGGGCGGCCGCGCCTATTTTCCAATTGAGAGCCGGCTATGAATACATGTGTAAAAATGTGTCACCACAATTTGTTTCCGTCCTCGGAAACAATTTGTTTCCAAATCGGAGCATCTGCATATCATTCATGTCCTCACTTCATGCCTTTCGGCTGCATGACAAACATGATGGTTTCGGAGCTTGTCTAGGAGATTTTACTCTTGCATTTTTTTATCATCCTTGTTTTGCTGCATGGTAGATTTGATAATACATGAAAATAGCAATGGCAATGTTATGGTGTCAAAGAATGATAGAACATTTCTATTACAGACTTAGTTTGCCATAAACCTCAGCGCCCACTACGTTACTTGGTAATACAGTACCAAGTTGTATCCGTGATCATCATCATGTTGACCCATCCATGGGCGAGTTCTGCATTTGTAATCCCCGTACTGCCAATAAGCGGTAGTCGCTCGTACTGGCGACTACCCGTAGTTATCTGAAAGTAACACAGCTACTGATCACGTGATGGAAGTAGGAGGCGGGGCTTGGAAACGAAAGAGGATGGCCGGAAGCCGGAGCTGTAATTACGCTATATGTGTTCCCTACTATGGGTCGAAATGGCAGGCCCTAAGAGCAACTCGGCCCGGGCGGTGGAGAGCAGCAGACTAGCACGTTGTAATCAATTTCAATTTCAATTTCAATTTTGACCCATCCCTGAAAGCCCGCGGGCAAGACGTCGGCGCTTAGATCATTTTGTGGCGCGTGTCTTGTCCCCCGAAAACAAGGGTTTTAAGGCCAACATTGCTTAACACTGCAACCATTCTTCTTTTGGCCAACATAACATTTATGTTGAATCAATGTTCGCCCATGGCAAAGCACTCGTAGCCACAGACGACACCTCGGCGCGGACCTCCACCCCGAATCTGACATGCATTGCTTTTTTTGCGACCGTGTGATCGACAGCCGTGCAAGCGCACATCTATGCGTTGCGCGCAGGCGCTATCGACGCCTGGGCTACTCTGGGGCACATTCGACCTCACATCCTGCGTCAAGGCTTAGCTCCGACATGTGTACCCATCCCATATGCAGGTAGTGTGCGGCAAAATAGGTAGAGGGATGATATGGAGCTGTTGCATATGCAATTGCACACACGGGAAGACAGTCGCCAAGACGCCCTTGCGGCTTGTTCGGGTGGGGTCAAGCCATGGCATGAGAACGTTCAAGATCCGCGTTGGTGGGGTTAGCCTACCTGATTGACCAGTCCCCAGGGTTGACCGTTGGGCATGATATGGTAGGTGCCAGCTATGTGCCAGGGGCTTGTATTGTAATGGTAGAGCACTGCAAATGTATATATGCCACGAATATCAGTGAATATGTGTATTTCTCTTCATGTGTTGGTGCGTGTCTGCATGCCGCATATGCGGCGGTTGGAGAGGACGATGTTGTGGGCCACGTTTGCAACATGTACCCGCGTAAACAATGGTCAAATCATCACATCAAGAAGCCCCCCACTGGACCCTACAAGCAGGATATGGTCACAGTTCTGGAAGGCAAGCTCTTCACTATGCAGTCTAACTTAGCCAGCGCGACAGCTGAAGCAGCAGAGCTTTTATCAGCTTTTGAAAGATGCGCAACATTTAGCACAGGAGGCGCGGGCTTATGCCAGGTCAAGCACTACCCACGCTGCTCGGTGGGCAAATGCAGCTAGTGGTGATGTAGCTCATCACGCTGCAGCAGTGCGCGAACTCCTGGATACATGCAATGAGAATGAGCAGCTCCGAGCAACCCTGGCTGAAGAGCGCATTAATCTGAACACATGTGAAGAGCGCATAGCGGAGCTGAAGGCAAGCATTGCTAGTGCCAAAAGGAGCCGCAAGGAGGCCTTCCGACGGTTGGAGAACTTGCGCGCAACGATACGCCTCCAGTCGGCGGAGACGGCCCAGGAGCGAACAATCGTGTCATTCAACTCAGCGCCGCCAAGTGGCATCACACCGCAGTCGGGGGTCTTCGCGTGAAATTGGAGAGGATATTGGAATGGCTGGATATACCGCCACGTCGCGCACCGGCCTACGTCAGTATGTAATCGTTACATGGGAGTCATCATCGCCCGGGCACGGTACCGCGCGCCACCGTCTTGGTGACGGCCTCATCCGGCTGCAGCGGATGGCCGCCCGGCGCAGATCGGCTCCGACCCAGCCCACCAGGAAGAGGTACTCCCGTAGCTCCGACCACTGCTTGTACCCGGCCTCGCCCTTCTGCAACGCGTCCTCCGCGCACAACTGCGGCAACAGCGCCTGTCACATGCTGCAGTTCAGGCCGTCCTTGCTCTTTCGAGCATCACCAGCCGACCAGGCGCGGACGATATCTGCTCGACGCGCTTGACAAGCACCCGCCCCTCGGGCAAGCCCGCCGTACCGGAGTCAGGGAGAAACTTCCCCATTTCCTTTCGCAGCTTGTGTTGCAGCTTGCCCTTCTTCCCGTGTTGACTGTCCGCCTTCCAGTAGTCGCAGATATCCGCGCAATCCGCCGCGTGCATCAGCGCCCACGTCCCGCTCCCAGCGGCGCTTCCATTCTAGCGAAGATACTGCGGTAGCCTTCACCCCCTCAGTCGCGGGGACCTCGCCTATGCCCGCCATAGTCAGGCGGCACCGGGGGGGGGGGGGGGGGGGGGGGGCGTGCGAACATGGTAGTCGTTGTAAGGATGAGGTGGTGGGTCGGTTTTTGAAACGGGCGAAGGAGGCGCGGATGCGCGGGCCGTAACAGCATGACAGGAATCCGCCAGCCCAATTTGAAATCACCGGTTGATAACGCCTCTCCAATTTGGTCGCGCCTCTCCAATCTCGCGCCAAATTGGAGAGGCCAGCCTCTCCAATATTGGCGTACGCGAGGGTGTACGCGCGTACGTGGCGCGGGGATGCTGACGTGCCACTCCAAAATCCTCTCCAATTTGCCGCGAATACCGCGTAGTGCAGAGTGTCATCCGGCATCTATGCCATCCCAAAGCTGTTTGAGCGGTTGGTGCTGCAAAAGACTGGCAGTGGCGATCCCATCCCCAGACATTTGGTGGGCATCAGCTTCCAGA